>JBBCBC010000024.1:14719109-14827314 GCA_037126765.1 Stenogyne calaminthoides | reverse complement strand
GACAATAAGAAGATAACAAATACATATATGAATGTGACATAAAGCCGCAAACAACAGCACAGACAAAGAAAAGCCGATATTCAAGATGTGATTCAATATTACTTCCAAATCAGAATATTCAAATCCATACTATATAAATATATCAGACTATCTTCAAAAGCAAGATGATAAATTTGCCGCAAAGTGAAGATTAAAGCCAAATATTCAAGCATCTTCATTCAAGAAACACAGAGCACTACATATCCAAATTTACCTAAGAGTTTCTTCAATAGATCTAGTTAACAAAATGTAATATCCTAGCTTAGAGAGATTTTCCCATCCTCAAGATTGGCGGCTAAACAAACGAAAGGGAAAATTTCAACCTGGGCTGGAAACCAAACAAACGCTACCCAAATCATTTGATAGATAAGTTTGGTGGTGAGTGTGAACTCTGTAAACATCTAGCAAATCCCCGAAGGGAGGGTAGGAAATCTCATGAGGAGATAAGTCCCATTTGAGTGGAACCCCCAGAACATCACAATCCCGGAAGAGGGGTAGGCGATCCCCTGAGGCGAGCAAGTCCTGCTTGAGTGTGAACCCCCAGAACATCAAGCAATCCCGAAAGGGAGGGTAGCGATCCCGAGGGTGATAAGTCCCGCTTTGAGCGGAGAACCCTGCAGAAACATCTGCTTAGAAAGTTGGTGCCCCATGGCGGAAGAAGAGCGATTTTGAGACGAAAGGTCCGAACTAATTATAAAATCGGTGTTCTTATTTAAGCTTATATTAACCGGTCATACATACTTTAGCAAATCAAGATCACATTCATTTTTTTTTTTAAGTCACCTCCCATTGAAATTTTACGAAGTTTTAAATCGGTTTTTTCTGACCAACAATGCAGATTAGCAGCTCGATCCACAGAAGTCGGATCGATCAACAAGCGCTAACCGGAGATCGCTAAAGATGCCCCGCCAGATGTTACTATGAAGGATGCAGTCGGCCACATGATGAAACTTGTAGATCCCAGGTGTTCCATCAGCCATGAAAGGTAAGCCCGAGGAGTGTGAATAGATCAAAAACTTTCACAAGCAGATCGTGTGTGACAAAGTAGCCCGATCAGAAGGGCGAGGAATCGTCAGATCGATAACCAATTTACTAATCGCCAAGGCGCATCGCTTTCAGAACTTATCGCTTTAACTGACGCGCGCGAAGCCAATTTTCCCGTGGAAAACCGCTGATAAATCGATTCCAAAGTTAGTCTTTAACTACCGATCAAGTGTTGAGCTTGACTCATCGTAAGCTTGGTGCCAGGATCTCAACTTAGAATATGTATGTCGCTTAAAAGTTGTAAAGATTGTGTAAACAAATAATCAAAGCAAAGAAGACACACAAGATTTATAAATGTCTTGACAAACCATTCCCCACGCCCACTTTTCCCTATCACAAGGGGGCACCAACTAAAACCAATCGATTCTAGATTTTTTGGTGGTTAGTCCAACACAAGACAATGACAGATATTTAAAGAGTTCTCACCAACCGATCCTGTAAATCGTAACTAGAAACCCTAGTCGAATTTACTAAACAACTTAACCTAACTTCGGTTCGATAAGATTGTTTTGTTCCAACTATGAAATCTTTTTCTAGTGTTAAGATAGCCTATCAGCTAGATGAAAAGATTTCCTATACTAAGAATCCATGGATGAACACTTAATAAAAATAATCTTCATGTTCGTGGTTCTTCGTACGAAACTGACGGTAGCTTGAGCTTCTTGATCGTTTGCAAGGTTTCTCAGGTCTTCACTCCGAAGTGTGATCCCATATTTATAGACCTCAAATCAAAGAGCCATTGGAGAGCAATTTGAATTTCAGGCTATATTTGGTAGGGTTTGCAGATTGATGTGATGTCTTGAAATCCATATATGGCGAAAAGCGTGAATAGTATCTTTTATAGCCGCTGGAGAAAGCGAAGACCAAATCCATAATTGCCGCTCCGATCATACGGTTCTTGTTCTCACGTTGTTAACAGACGACTTTTCAAATGTTGTTCTTCCAACTAAGTTCGACATTCTTTTTTGTTCCGCACCATCGGCCGATGATTAGCGAGATATCAATTTCACCGTGAGTCAATTCGATCACCAAAGTCGATTAGTCTACCGATGGAGTCTTCCGTGCCACCGACTTAGCTTCAACTAGCAAACCCTACCGATGTAGGTCTTCCGGGTCCGATCTTCCGAAGTCATCCGATCTTCAAGTATTCGAGTTTGAGCTTCACGACTTCAATGAGATATCTCCGACTTTGATCGATCGATCCGATCTTCCATTTCTTCTCGCAGATTCTCCCCTATAGATATCACTATTCTTCGGGTCTTCGATTCGACCTTATACATATTGAGGTTCCCCCAATATGTGACCTATCTATTACATCATTTGTTCTATACAAAGAATTATCAACCCGGTATTCTATAATTGGTAATATAAACATCACCCCAATAATGTCCGACCGTCCTATTACATGTGTTGAACTTTCATCAAAACACTAAATTTCCCAACAATTTTTGATTTTGAAAAACCAAAACACTTTGAGAAACCAATCACGCTTGATAAAAATAGAAAAGAAAGAGAGCATAATCGTAAGACAATGAGATTTTTGTCTTAGATTCGAAAAATAAACTTTTCTCATTAGATTTGTTGATTACATGTTACATCGTAAAAGTTTGAATTAAAAAAAAATTGATCCCGAGAAGTCTTCGATTCTTCACTTTTTTTAGGCTTGTATCCTTCGCATCTCTCTTGATCTTGAGGTACATTGAAAATCGACAAAGTTTCATTTGACATCATCGGGTCCGCCGAGGATCGCTTATGCGCTGCGTTTTGCTCGTAATGTCAAAATAGAATTCAAAATGCCATCATTAAACGAGTCATCCGCCTTTCTTCGAGTAATCCAACATCATACTCTTGGTGAGATATTTTACTAGTGATTATCTTGGCCTCATTTTCCCGATACTTCGTAAAAATCGATATTTATTTTCCAACCAAATTGAGGAATTCATCATCCGAGATTCTTCGCGGGAACAAGATCAAGAACAAAGGCATCCATAAGCCATTCACTTCGATCTTATTCCATTCTCAAACCTCTAAAGAGACAAAGAAGCTGAATGATCTCATCAACTCTTGTGGCACCGAGGTTCCGTACAGATTTTTCCAAATTTCTTTCTTTTGCCTTCGATCCGAATTTCCTTCGTATCTTCGCGCGCTAATTTGTCCATCGCCTTCTTCTCTTCTTCACTTATTCGGGCTTCTTCCGTTAACGTTTTCGACAATTTCTCACCCGCTTTATCTACCGAATTTGGCTACTGTTTTCAGATTTTCTTAGTCCGAAAGACCGCATAAGTTGTGATGTCCTGAAGACTCAAGCAGCAGTTGAAGACCCATAGCAGCTTTTCTTGCTTTCGACTTTTCCATCTTTTTCGTAAATTTCGTTAGCAAAAAGATCCAGATGGTCTACTTTTTCCATAAGATTCAACTGCCTAAATCAGTCTTCTTCGTCATCCGACGTGTCGCTTGGTTTTCACTGCCCTTTCCCTTTTTGGTTTGATCAAAAAGAGCAAGAGGTGGGAGGTCGAGAACCAAAGTCGATCGATATCGCCTCGTTGAGATCTCTAATTTATAAACCTTGAGCTTGAAAGCGCTAGATTTTGAACCTTCGAGATCAAATTTCACGACAGACCTTCTATGGGCAGAGAGAGTGTAACCAGTTTGTTAAGTTTTCTTCTCACACCCTAGCTTTCAAAGGAGCATCGTAAAAGAAACTTGTTGTTGATCCATCCAATTAGTTTGTCATCAACTCCATTTATAAGTTCGGGCAGATACGGGTGGTTACAAATAGAGAACTGATTTTGATTGCCTCAACTGAAATAGCCAATTCCCTTTGATCCGTTATTTCTT
The DNA here is from genome assembly GCA_037126765.1 of Stenogyne calaminthoides. NCBI lineage: Eukaryota > Viridiplantae > Streptophyta > Magnoliopsida > Lamiales > Lamiaceae > Stenogyne > Stenogyne calaminthoides. Next base: position 14,823,393 of record JBBCBC010000024.1, on the reverse strand, counting down.
TTGAGGCCAACTGGCTCGGGACGCCTTATCACTCCCTCAACTTCTTTCTTCAGGGTGAGATCTTTGAGACATGATCTCGATCTCCTCGGTTGGATCACGGTGACGGAGTTGTAGAAATGTTTAAGGCCACTTGATCTGCTTCAGCTTGTTTGTGCTTCCCAAAGGGTTGGTATTGAATACAAAGACCAGCCCACTATCATCTGCAACTCCTCAGATCCTTCAGAGTAAAGATCCGGCTCAGAGCATCTTTCAGCTAGCCTCCTGCTCATTTTGTTCACTAATAATCCTCAAGATCAGCTTTGATAGATTCAAGAGCTTATCACCACCGGTGATCCTACTTAGCGACATTTCATATCAAATCAAAAATCGAAACTCATCAACACCCCATCTGCTTCCTAAATCATTATAAAATCGAGAAGCTTTTTGAAAGATCTCTCCAGTGGGATCTCCATAACTTCCTCTCTATCAGCAGGATGCAGACTGAATTTCAGATATATCTCATCAATTGCTCGACGGATTCTCACCATTTTTCCCTGTGATGGTCTTTTATGATCTACCCGTGAATTGTCCTGGCCCAGATTCCTATTGATGAGATGCGAGGTCCGTGGTGCCTTCTCGCTGGAAAGTAGCTGAAGTCATTCTGATTGGCTCGACTGCAGAGGTTCTGCTAGGTAGAGGAGGCAGCCTCGGGTTCCACAACAGTGTTTTTCCGTTCATGAACCCATCGAGTTTCGTGTCTGGGGCAGGGAAGAGAAGGAAACATGCTCACAGCCCAAGAGTTCGAGTGGTGAATCAATCCTCGAAATGATAAGAAAAGATCGTTTTGCCTCAGGCTTCTTTCCTCGTAATGTTTCCGGCGAAGCTCTCACTGAGAAGCCCCACTTCATTCGATTTTTCACCCGATTTTTGTGGAGCATCAGCCGATCCAAGGCCCTTCTTCATCCTGACTCATCTTCAAAACAGAGTCATGGGGGCCCGGCCTTTCTTCGGCCTCTTTCCCGGCCTCACCAGCTTTTTTCTTCTTCTCGGGAGCATCCTGTGTAGACGAGGCCGCTTCCTTGCTTTTTCCTTCTTCAAATTTTGAGGGTGGGACATATCATCATTAGGGGTGGCCCATATATAGCCAAGGCGGTGGCGAGGAAGGCCTTGTAGGACTTCACCATTCTCGTCCTCCATTCAAAGATTCGCAAATATTCTTCAAGATAATCGCAACCTTGTCAGATTGGCCGATCCTCTTTTCTTCAGATAGACTCTCCATTCATTAACTCCAAAATTTTCATGTTCTCGAGTGAATGGCCTTCGCGAAGCCATGCCACTCGATGTTCTGGCTTCATCAATTATCGCAATGGCGTCAGATATTGACATGTTAAAAGATTCAGTGAATGAAATATCTACGATTGTTTTTCAATATGTCAAACAACAAATGGGTATTTCCTTTTTAAAGATCGGGCCCCATAAAACCTCCGGGGTCCGATAATTCGTCACTTCAAGAGTTCTTTTTCCGATCGCCTCATCTTCATTCTCCTCAGAGGCGAGGGGCGTAGATTCTTCCTTCGGGGCAAGCTTCTAACAGACGGTTATGTCCACGTCACAAATTGATCTCTTCTCCGCTGACGAAAAGAGTTCTTCTCCCGGCATCCGTGATCCACTCTAAATTCAGAATTGAGCGCTCATACTTCGCATCATTGATTGTAGTGATCAGAAGCAAATGAATATTTCTCAAGACCTCTTTTTCTTTCGTAATTTGCTCCACTTCCATCGATTCCAGATCCCGAGTGATATCAAATCCGCATTTAACTTGTCATCGATAATCTTTATCGCCAGCCCGCATAATTGCACATTATTTTCCCATTCCGTGAGTGGCCATCTACAATAAGATAGACTTTGATTAAAGTTGCAGCATAAACATGAAAATATCATATATTGATTATCGACCTATACTCAGCCTAATAATCGATAAACACACGCGATACCAAGAAACAATAAAGCATAACACAGATACTATCGATTGACAAAATCTATAAGATCAATGGATTTAGGAGAAAAGATGATTCATCAAATAATTAGAAATTACCAGATTCTATTTTTTCTAAAGATAATGTTTAAACTCAAGAAAACACTTCAATCGCAGAAAAGTAATCCGAGTTTTCAGAGAATAAATCGCAAGTTTGTGAATTAGAAAGAACTCGGTAGGGTTTTTGATGAACCTTTAAAGACGAGGAGGAAAAAAAGACAAGATTTGGGGAGATCAACCGTTTGAAAATATTAAACGATCCGATTAAAACGGCTTTTGATCGTATGGTCGAAAAGCACGCATTTAAAAAACTTTTCGATTTAAAAGCTCATTTTGTAGCAATTAATACAAGTACCCCACGTCCGCATTAAATGTTTTGGCAGGAATACGCCACAAAGGTAACGAGTACAAGAAGGCAAATAATATCGATAAGATCAAATAAGTAAGCAAAAACAAGGAAACAGAAAAGTAGATCCGTCGATCGATATTGTAATCAATAATGCCACTTGTAGTTGTTGATTCCACTTGTGATCTTAGTTTTCTACCTAATCCTTATAATTTCCTAACCGCTTCTTTTCAACCGATCCGCCTACTTTAAGGCCCGATTTCCCTTTTCTGATCCTCCTTGATTAGTTGAAGTTCTTCAACTGATATTTATGTTTTCTCACATCGATATATATCCGATGTGTTGTTAGAGTCAAGCTCAACCGATCTTCCTCATCGATCACCAGATAAAATCGATTTCAACACCTAATCTAACCGATTCTTCTCGCATCAAGCCAATTTCGATATGTGTTAATGCCAAAACTTAGTCTAGAATAGTAGTCCCTATTCCTGGTCAGTAATGACATGCGAATTATAGTCTCAATATTTCGATATGTCAATCCGCCGTAATTTATCCAATTATCAACATGATTCCTACACGATGTCCTTGTGATGTAAATTTCTTAGAGGCTTTTTGAAATCAAATTTGCATTCACACCTTTTGTCAAGCCTCTATAAATCGACTAATGTTTTACACAACATAACCCATTCACCATACTTATCTTCTTTTGTAGAATCATGTATCCCGGTGAACCCTTATTTCCTATGAGACTTCCTAAAACACCTTTACCCCCTTTTTCAATGATTTTGCTTCTCAAATCAACCCCACAGGTCCTTTATCATCGTTAATCAAAGATTTCACATACAATTGTTGCTGTTTTCTACCACTAATTAAGGCGCGGGTTCTGCCGTCGCAACTCGGTAAGACATTCTCCTAACCGTGAGATGACCTCAGGCTGTCTATCGAGACGACGAACTAAAGATCAACAGACTCACCGATATAAAATACGAGTTTGATATACGGTCCGATCGCATAACAACCGATCTTCCGATATCAACTCTATTTTGATAGTAACACATGCCCATAAGGTCTTTAAACCACTTTTCGCACATGTGCTCCATTTAACAAATGGAGAGCCCATCGATTTCCAGGTCTATGCTCTCGCTTAGAAATCCTATCAACGCCGCTCCTCGCCCAATCGTTTTAGCTTCAAAGATCTGGCTTAGGATTATTTCAAAGCCTTCTAATTTTGTTATGGGGAAAAATGAGAGCATGAGATCTTAAAAATCTCTCCTCCTTTCTAGTAGGTTGGGATGAGGGCTTAGTGGTTATGTTTCAGGTTTTGCTATCACTTATGCATCGACTCCGGGTCCTTTGTACTTGTAACTTGTAATGTAACCTAACCTTCGGGTCTTTATCAATGAAAATTTCTATTATTCCATTGTTAAAAATTTTCGCGCTTTACGCGATTGCAGTTTTTAACTGTGAATCTGCTTGTTGAATATCGTACCAATCGACTTACAAAGATGGAAGAACCAAACCGATGAATCAGATAATTTTTAAACCGAAGCTTTTTAATCGATAAATCTTAAATCCGATCGCCTTTTAATCTGGCTGCATCGTCAAATCGATCAAGACTTTCTTATATCGGGCCTCGATCGATTCTTCCCGATCACTTGAGATACCAAACTCAACTCGATTCATCTTAACTCTCGTTAGTCTTTAACCACCGGTTCGAGAACAATCCATCGAGCATTTTAGGTGCTTTTTCTCCAAGATCCGGGCTTCCTAGCTCATTGCACAATTCTTCAATCTGATCTCACCAAATGGCTTGAAGTTAGAATATCGAACTTCTCAGAATCGGTTGAATCTTTCCATTCTCGATATTCTTCTTTTCAACATGATCTCTTATAAAATGATGTCCGACATCTACATGCCAGATCTTGTATGTAGAACAGATTACGAAAGTGATTAAAGATATTACATCGGCTACGAATATAGGTACATTCTTAGCTACAATGTTATAATGCCTCACCGCCGACTAAGCCGAGCAATTTAGGAGCAACAAAAGTTGCAACCATATATTCTGGCCAAAGAAGTAGATGTCCAACTGAATCGATATGTTCCTTGATTTTTGAAAACCACGAATCGATCCACTAAGTTAGATTATCATCTCGAAAAATAAACCAAGGTTTCGTTTTTCACCGAGGTTGATTTTACCAACAATCTTGCAAAGGTGATATAATCTAGGTATGTATGATCGAATGACCCATATTCTCCTAGATTATCATCCTCATGGGTAAAATAAACCAAGGTTTATCGTTTCTTCAGATACTTCAATCCGCTTAGTCGCTTTCTAGGTGACTTTGCATCGATTTGCTCGAATCGCACATACACCTACCGCAAAGGTGATATCCGTCCGGTCGCTAGGGTATAGTAAGGATCCAATGAGAGCCCTATATTCTTTTCTCGACGGTTTTCCACCATCCTCATCCTGATCCATCTTTGACCTAGTATCATAGGAATTTTGGCTTCTTTACGCTTTGAACTCCAAACTTAGCCAATAAATTCCCAGGTTTTTTTGGTTTGGCATGAATATCCCTTCGTGATTTTTGCTTTCACTTGTAGACCCGTAGTAATTCATCTCGACCCATCATGGACATCTCGAACTTCCCAGATCAGCTTTTGTGAATCTTCACATGTACTCTTGCTGGGAGATCCCGATGATGTCATCCACGAGATCCAACCATCGAATATCTTCCATCTTCTATTCTCAATAAGGTTCTCATTCCATCGCTTTTTAGTGAACTCACCGTTTATCAAGAATCTGAGAGTGTATCATACTAAGCTCGAGAGCTTGTTTCGTGCCATAAAGAGCTTTTCTTAAACGACACTTGCCGCTTTTTTCAAGCCCGAGGTTGTTCATATAAACTTCCTCTCGCTAGTACCCCGCTTAAGAATGCACTTTTACATCCATCCGATACACAATAAACCTCTCAGGGAAGCATATGCCGTAAACAAATGGATCGGCTTTTCAGGCGAGCGATCGTGCAAAGGTCTCATCATAATCAATTCCTTCCGATCAGGAATACCCCTTAGCAAATGTTTGCCTTATTCCCGTTATGACATTTTTTTTCATCTCTTGTTCTTGAAAACCCACTTCATGCCAATTACGCCTCGATGATTTGGTCCGCCCACTAGTTTCCCAAACTTGATTTCTCTCGAACCTGCTCCACCCTCCTCCTGGGTCAAGGGTCCAATCCGACAAGGCCTTGTTGAGCTTCCTCTACCGGTTGTAGGTTCCTTCATAGACAGATAACAACAATACATGGCACTTTCACCAACTGATGTCTAGTTTTAACTCTATCGATGGGTTCCATGATCGATCATTGGATGACCGTTATCCGTGTCCTTCGTCGATTTGGCGCTTGTTCGAGAACATCATCCATTTCCGGATAAAGGTTCATTACTAGCGGATCGGGAGCAGCGGAGTTATGATCCACTTGATAAGAACATGTCTCGGTGATGTTGGATTCATCATGTGCCGATGTCCTGCTCGCGGGAACTTCAAAGGTTTCCAACCCCAGGATGGTTCGCTTGATATCGCCTTCACCATGCGCCTTCTTCATCGACAATTTTTATACCTAGATCCGATTGACCGTGAATCAACCAGATCTCGAATGTATAATTCGATGTCCGATCCTTTTTCCTTCATCGTTAATGATCCATTTTCCGAGCATCGTGTACTCGTTGATCGGTCATCTTGCTCTCGAGGGGCATTTCTCATTCGTAAGATGCCTATCAAAGACTATTCATGGGGTGTTTCTTCCCGAACTAGGGTTAAATGCCCTGCTAAACCCCGAAGCCTTGCTCGATGAGGAATATCCTAAGAATATACCCCCCCCGACTTGGCCTCAAAAGTCTTCAACCGACTCTTTACCATTGTTGTGTATGAACACTTACACTCAAAAACATGGAAGTAAGAAACACGGGTTTTCTTCGCCTTCCATTCCATAGGGTGTTTTGTAGTGAGCCTTAGTCAAGACATCTGCTTCCGAGTATGACATACGCAGGTTGATTGCTTCGCTTAGAAACGGCTTGGTATTGCATGTTAAATTTAACATCGCCATGAAAGCGAGCTTCTTTTGATTGTTCTGCTTTTGTTCGCTACTCCATTCTCATTAAGGGCGTTTTTGCAAATTTGATGTCTCATGTCGATACTAAACTTAGAGCAAAAATCGCTATAAAGAGTTCGTAAATTTCAGTACTATATCCGATCTCGATTTTTACTACACCGACACCCTTTCATTTTGTAATCTTTTAAAGCAAACGTATCTTCGTTGTCGCCTCATTCTTCTTATGTAAGAATATAAACCTGTAAACTTGGAATAGTCATCCACGACACAGAGTATATTTATATCCTCACGAGATCGATCGTGTAATCGGTCCAAATAGATCCATATGAAGCAAATAATATCATTGATGCCGGCCAGAATTCCTCGAACGGTTAACTGCTTTTCCTTTCCCACATGCAACACATGTCCGATCCTTGAAAATACTTCATTCTAAGACCTTCCACTATAGACATCCTGTTATCTTATTAAGAGTTTTAAAGTTCGATGACTCATTCTTTTGCCGCCAGAGCCAACCGCTACTTTTGAACTCTTAACACCAGTATGTATTTCTAAATCGCTCAATCATTGCGGTAGATCAGCCCTTTCCTTGAACCGCTTAGCAAAATCTATTGAGTGGCTCGATTCTTGATAGTGCATTGATCGGGCCGAGAACTCAACGTCAATCCGCTGGTCGCAGAATCAGAAACCGATAATAGTTGTGCTCGCACCTTCGACATAATGAGACTCCGCCATTTGTACATCATCATTCTCTAAGTTCAATCCTTTGTAACCAAAGTTATCATCACCAAGAGTACACACGCTGGCCTTTCTTCGTTTATGTAAGAGCCGAGTAGGTGTTTGCTTCCAATATGCGGCTCGAAAGCATCCACTATCGATGTACCGTATAGTTGCAGACACCTCCTTTGTTGACGTATCCACGCGATCCTCGCAGCCCAAATCAGCTTTAGGTACCCCTTTGATCGGGGTCCCGGGGGTTAGGATTAGTTTTTGGGGATCCATACAAACAGAGCACTTATTGAGATCGCTTAGATCGTATAGCCATTTTTCTCCCATACCTATCAACATAATCATATGTCTCTTTATATGCTTTCCGATTAGTATGATTATTAGTGTGAATCTTGGATGACTTAGAAGACTTGATTTATCTTTTTCTGCTTTGTTTTCTTTTCATCCAAAGGTTCAAAAAGTGTTTCTAGATTTCTGACATAGGGTAGGTAGGCACGATCGCTACCATCAAAAGATTCATATATTTTTGGCATAGGTGGGTTTTTGGTAGCTTTACCTAAAGCATGCTTATTAAAGTACCGATTTTTGATTGGTCTCAGATTAGACTTTTTTTGTGTTGTTTTTTCTCGATACTCGATCTGCTGATCGAGTTGAGGTCTCTTCGTGAAGAACCGGTTCTTCTTGTTGATTCCTACGGACATGCTTTACCAAATAGTCCATTGTTCTCCTCCGTTGTGCACCGCCTTTACCGTCAACCTGCCTTTTTTCCTTATTAGATACAAGTTTGCTTTTGGTGTATCTTTGTTTAAACTCGCCCGACACCCTTTTTTGAGATGAATCACCGGGCTTTTGAGGATGTGGAAGGTTCTCATACCCAAGTCCCTTCTTGTTAATCGTTGTTCGAAAATAGGTGTTCATGTCTTGAAATCAGCTTTAGATGATTTTGTAAAAGCTTCTATTTTCGCGCAGATTATCCCTCATACGATTTTAGATCAAATTTTCGCATAGCAGATTTTCGTCATCGACCTTTGTCGTTTGTTAATTGCTAGTCGATTTGATCCGCTTCTCCCGATCGTAAGTTTTAACTTTCGTATATTAAGTTCCTCACCGCCTTTCCTCGAAATTTCCAGCAGACGGTTCGGAAGCTTTAGTGAGATCGCTTTTTAGCAAGTCGATTATTTCGATCCTCACTTGTCATTCTCAAACTTCCACTATAGCATAAGTCTACCATCTTGGAGAGATCCTCAAGCAATTGTCAGAGTAGAGTCAGAGTCAATCTCCCAAAGAAGTGCTAATGATAGACAGTGTAGAAGCGAACAAAAGAGTTTGGAGGTTACGCTGCATTGGTCCTCCTCCATCGACATCTCATCATCATCTAAAGAGAATATCGATCTTCATTCTCATAGAAGTCAACAAGATCACGACATAAATCTTCTACGGAGGAGTATCCGGTAATCCTCAGAGGGCGATACGAATCGTCAATTCCGACGTGTCGCCAACCATGGCTTTTCTTCCGTCTGCATCGCCGCTTCTTCGCTTCCTTCTTCCCTTTCTTGGCATCAGTCCGCGCTCAACCAGAATAGACTGCGGCCATGCTTGAAGCACACTCGCCGATCCACGTAACCTTTCTTCCGTGATTCACTGTTCGTATGATCTATCAAAAGACTTCCTTCTAAAGTAGTCCTTTCTTCGCTTGATTGGTATATCTTCTCTCATCATTTATATTGTCTTCTTTTCCTTTTCTTTCTCTCAGGATCTCTTCGATCATCGATCCGTTCTTTCTCGAGATCTGCTGGGTCGATCTCCTATCTTTCTCGACTCGTTGATAATATTTATAATCTTCGATACTTACCAAGTTGAATATTTGATTTTTCTAGTTTCTCGCAAGCAGAGCGATCTGCTCGGCCTCGACTTATGATGTTTCCAACGGGTTCATTGCCTTCGATCCGGTTGTCGTTTTAAAAGTAATCGATGAAAGTTGAGGCTTCAATGGCACCTCATCTTCATCTGCTTGTCCTCTCAATTAAACCGAACTCGTGAGCTTTAAGGCTCAAGAACAAAGCTACTTGGCTTCATTTTTTGAAATGTCTTGCAATCCTTGATTACCGTGGACTTTCATATCCCATTTCGGTAAGAGATCTTAATATCTTGTAGTTGATATCCTTGTCCCACATCTCTACCAAGTTCTCATACCTTATTCACGCATATAGTAATCCTTCCATCGAAGTTCGTTGATGATCTCATCAAGCAAAGATCTTCGCTTTTTGAACTTCACCAGCTTCGCTTGTAGACTACCGGGTTTTTATCCGTCATTTCTTCGCATATCTCAAATAGAGTGTCCCACATCGCTTTCGGTAGCTTTTGAGATATTTAATCTTTTCTCGGTGACCTTGTCCATTGTTTTCATGATAATACGCTCGCGATTGGTCCGGTATGCGCTTCCTTTCCTCTCGCATCCATCAAGGTCGGGCTTTTTCGTCACAAGACTTCCGTAAGCAAAACCGGATCTCCAAACCGCAGGGTTGTCGTGATATATGATGACGGGTCCTATTTCGATGACTTCCATCATTCTCGCCACTAATCGAATCTAGATGGTCGCGACATATAAATGGCCCAATCTGCATACTCATCAATTGAGAACTTGGCAGATCATAGTACATACCGCAGGTATTATCCATGCCGAGTGATTTTTGGAAAAGAATGAAGTTTTAAAAAAGTTTTCAAGATCTGCTTCAAATGACCACAAAGATTCTTCCTCAAGAATCGATGATACTCAAAGCCAGCCGTCTGTAGAACCACCGCCCGATACCACTTGAGGTCCCGAACGGTTTTGTGAGGGGCGTAGTCTAGGGAGGTGAATAGATCAAAAATTTTTCGCAGATTATGGTGATGGCTAATACCGATCGAAGCGCGAAAGTGAATCATTGATCGATAACCAACTTACTAATCGTCAAGGTAGATCGGGCTTCAGAATTACCGCTTAACTGACAAAGCGCTAAGCTAAGTTTTACCCGTGGAAAAAACCGGGCCATAAATCGATTCCAAAGTTAGTCTTTTTTAACCACCGATCAAGTGTCAGTTTTGATCGACGTCAAGCTTGGTGCTAGCCGATCTCAACTTAGAATATGTATGCCGCTTTTAAAAGTTAAAAGTATCAGGTAAACAAATAATCAAAGCAAAGAAGGCACACAAGATTTATAGTGGTTCTGGACAAAACCAAATACGCCCACTTTTCCCTATCACAAGGCACCAACTAAACCAATCGATTTAGATTTTTTGTGTTAGTCCAACACAAGACAATCGATAGATATTTAAAGAGTTCTCACTCAACCGATCCCGTAAATCGTAACTAGAAACCCTAGTTCCGAATCTTGCTAAATAACTTAACCTAACTTTGGGTTCGATAAGATTGTTTTGGTTCCAACTATGAAATCTTTTTTTCGTGTTTAAGATAGCCTATCGCCCAGATGAAAAATATTTATATGCTAAGAACTTATGGGATGAACACTTAATAAAAAATAATCTTCTTGTTCGTGTTCTTCGTATGAAATTTGATTATAGCTGAGTTTCTCGATCGCTTGTGGTTTCCGTTTCTTCACTCAAGTGTGATCCCATATTTATAGACCCCTAAAATCAAAGAGCCGTTGGAGAGCAATTTGAATTTCGTGCTATATTTGGTAGTTTGCAGATTGATGTGACGCTGGCTTCGTGAACCAGATGGCGTAAAGCGTGAATAATGGTCTTTTATAGCCGCTGGAGAAAGAAAGACCAAATCCCGTGAATTGCCTCCCGATCATCATGCGGTCTTGTTCTCATTGGTTAATAGACGACTTTTCTCGGTTGTTCTTCCAACTAAGCTCGACATTCTTTTGTTCGCACCATCGTCGTATGATTAGGTGAGATATCGGGCCACTGCGAAATGACCGACTACCAAAGTCGATCACCACCGATGGAGTCTTCTCGCCTACGACTTAGCTTCAACTAGTAGACTCCTACCGATGTAGGTCTTCCGAAGTCATCCGATCTTCAAGTATTCTCGAGTTTGAGCTTCACGACTTCAAATTGAGATATATCCGACTTGATCAGATCGATCCGATCTTCGCTTTTCTTCGCATTCCGCCTCGTTTGATATCACCATTCTTGGGTCTTCAGATTCGACCTATACATATTAAGGTTCCCTCAATATGTGACCTATCTATTACATAAGTTGTTCTATACAAAGATTATCAACCCGGTATTCTATAAACGTAATATAAACATCAATACCAATGTGTCCGACTAGTCCTATTACATGTGTTTCTGGAACTTTCATCAAAAAAATAAATTTCCCAACAATGTCCGGCTTGTAAAAGAATGTAAGGAAAGTAGAACTGCTGAACAAAAATTGATTGAAATAGTTCGTAAGATGACCATGAATCGATGTTCTAAAAGTCGCTCTTTTCCGATCGTGATTAATCAATCAAAAAGCTACCAATCTAAAAACAAGCAAGAGATCTCAAAGTCCTTCAAAGCAAATTTGATGAACTCTTCCGAATGCATGAGAATCTAAAAGCCATTGAGGACAGCTTTATGTGAAGAAAATAGAGGTTTTCATGAAATCATCTAAAACTGTTCAGAATTTGAACAACTATTGTCATACGCCAACTGATAAGAAGGGAATTGGTTATGAAAATCCTTCTGGATCCTTAAAAGTCCAAACTGGTTCACATTAGAAATGAGTAACCAAACAAGTTTATGATAAAGATACAAACTATGACAAATCTGTATCAGATAAGGGAAAAGGACCACCGTTAGGCAAGGCGCAGGTCGATAAAAAAAGGAACAAAATGGACCCTAACCGATAGGACACTAAATGAGAGAATCAATAAGAATCCTCGCTCTTCCGAAAAGACCTCACCGAATCAAGAGAGTAGGCCCCACCGACCATCTCATAAGATACCCCAAATTAAGTCTATCTTTACCCAAGTTCTAACCAAAGAAGTTAAAGGTAAACTGATCAAGCCATCTGTGTAGAAAAGATATGAATCTTTTGATGGTAAAGATTCGTATTTTACCCTTACAATCGTAAACCCAGATCATCAAGTATTCGAGCCCCACCGATTAAAAGAAAACCAAATAACAAGAAAATCCCAAGTCTTCGATTCATCCAAGCTTACACTAATAATCATACTAATCAAAAACGCATACGCCGAGATGTATGATTATATAGCCGCATACGGGAGAAAAAAATAAGGGCTTCGATCTTGATGATTATAATAGAAATGCCTTGTTTGTCTCGATCCCGAAAGGTACAAATTTAACCCCTGTGACCCAACTCTACCGGGTACCTAAAATCGAATGTTCGCAGTTCGTGTTGATCGCTAATAAAATAGGTGTACATGTTGGAGTTATAATCGAAAGTATGCTTTTTTACTTAGATAACCAGCATCAATTTCGCCTTTATTTTCTAAAATAAATTATTTATCACCGATGCTTTTAAATATCATCAATGTTACATATTTTTACATAACTGCTCAATAAATAAGACGTGGTTACATTATAGTTAATTTAGTGATACCGATCACAAAAGATTAAATTAACAATCCTTTGAACTAAAAGTACGTAATTTACGACCCGTATGGAAATGAACAAACCATCGTGAAAGGTTGGAAGTGTAAGGCTCAGATTGGCTTTTCTTGACCAAGAGATTGCACTATCATCGATTATGATGCAATCGAATGGGACCTACAGAGGATAAATTCTCCAAAGACTGAATATAGAAGAATTAAACCTCGGTTCATTATTTCTTAATCTCCGCTCCTTAAATAGATCGTGGAATCATTAACCATTGCTTGACTTATGAGGGAAGAGAATCAAGAAGATTCAATATCTTGTATCTTGGGCAATGTTATCGTTATATGCCGATCGCTAAGATTTAATACGGTGAAACATGTGCATGTTTGCTTTGTTTGATTTGTCCCTGCGGAGGTTCATAAGTTTTATCGCATTAAATTTTGCAAGGGAATTAGTTTTCTAGATGGATAATAATGTTGAGTCATTCCTCGACCAAGGAAAAAGATGTTAATTAATATGAAACTATTTCAAAGGGTCTAAATTAATTAATGGATTTAGATAATCTTAAACACGAAAAATAATAACCGGAGCCATATTAACAAAGAATATGGGTTAAGATGGATAGTGCAATATTAATTATGTAGTGGGATTAATTAATATTTACGGGCTTGAATAATATGTGCTCAATATTAAAAAAATTCAAGGTCCATTGGAAGGTCCAATCTTAATTCTCCTAAAGGCCCCACAAGTAGCCCAAAGATAAAGTCCAATAACTGAAAAGGTGTTTTAAATAAAATAAATTATTGTTGCTAAATTTTTCATAATTTTGGAAAAACATTAAAGGAAGAAAGAGAAAAGATTTTCGATTTTTTCGAAAAGAATTTATGAATATGTATTCTTAGAATACAAGATTATCCCATAAATTCAAGAAAAGTCAAATATCCTATTTCTCCCCCTATTTAATGTTATATTTTTTGAAAATTCCTTAATATAAGAGTTGTGATTTTTGTGGAATATTTTAAATATGGAGAAAAGTAAATATTAGACATATTCAAGATTTCTTAGAGAGCAAGAAAAAGATTTTTCCATCTTATTCCTAGGGCGAAAATCTCGGCCCTCCCTTGTATTATAAATTGGGGATGAATTTTTTATCCCCAGTGAAATTCCATGTGTTGAAAAAAATTAGAAATCCACAAAGGTAGTAAACATAATTTTATTTTTCCCTTTGTTAATTGTTCATGAAAGCATCCTACCAACGGATTGTTGACAAGGACGAGGAAAAACTTGAGAAGGTCTTTTGGTGTGTTCGTGTGAACGGGATCCATCTTCTCAATCTAAGCTATCACTCCGAGAGGTTAGATCACGTAAACTCCTAAAGAATTACGCATGCGTAGGATTTATGTGACGAATTTGTATGCATAATTTATTGTTGAATTATTATTTGAATTAATATAGATTAATTCATGCTAGTAATAATTGATAGAATTAAATTTGTATTTAAATATTCATCCCTTAATAGATCCGCTCAATCCATTCCCCAACAATCGCATCGTAGCCCTGCTTCGCTCGAAGTTTTAAATTGTAATTTAATTTGTTGTTCATACTAGATCTTTTTTTTGCCGGGTATCCAATTGTCATGGTATTTGATGAATGTTTATATATGCATGCATATAAATTGTAGTTTTTAATTCGATTCGCTCAATTCGCTTTTTCCTCGTGAGAAAATCCAATGAGTGGATTAGGATTTGTTTGATTTGATCGATCTATCAGATTATTCTAGATCTAGGTTTATTTATTTTTGTAAATAAATTGAAACCGGATCAAGAACGAAGACGAAGAATTAAAAACTGGCGTACCAAGTGCCCGGACGACATGGTTTCAAAGCATCGGAGGTGCCAGGGCGTCAAGACACCTGGTCAAGCCGAGGGCGCTTTCTACAGACGCGCAGTTTTTCCAGACGTATGTGAATAGCTTTGGTGGAACTTAGGTTTATTTATGTGCGCTGCGAACAAGATAAAGCAAGATAATGGCACGCCGCGACGGGGAAGTTTAGTACGCGGGCGGGCGCCGCGACAAGGTGGTGCGCCAGGGTGATCGCTGAGTAGTATAGCGCAAGGCAAGATAAAGACGTAATGTATCCGCCCGAGGGATGCCGAGCAACACGGGCGATCAGCAGATCCGCGCGCCGAGCGGCGCGGTGAGACACGCGCGTGAATATGCGTACGCGAACGCGCCGCTGCCAGATCCGCATGAAGCACGTAAAGTCATCAGCTACGCGTGATTACCGATCGACGCGGGCGTATGATGAGCGCGACGGGATATCGCGGTTCCTACCGTGAGCTACCCAATGCCGACACGCCGCTTCATACCTAGACAGAGGACATTCTAAAGAAAATGTTATGGATGAGTGGGAGCTTTTCAAGATGAACGCTTAAGCTTATGAAGACAATTTCAAGATCAAGACATGATAAAAATTAACCGTGACAATTGATATATGTGCCCAATGTGTTTTAACTTTTTGTTTTGATGTTGGCATTTTTTTTTTCGTATGATTTAATTATGTTTGAATATGCGATGCATGAGAAATTGTTTTAGAAAAATCTCACTTTCAAAAATTACTAAGTATGTTTTAAATAATTAATTGACAATTTTATTTCGATAATAAAATTGAACTAATTTCGACCTCCATGATTTATTTATTTGTGAATTCTTTGAGAAATTCTCTCTACCTGACGGCCAAAAAGATAGCTTTCTACATGACCAATTCCAAATGGATGATTGTGATTATTATTTATGACGACGATGACCCTACCTACGAGGCTCGCCTCAAAGCGAATAATAATTCTATATTTAATCATGGTTATTACTTAGGTATAAGATTGATAAGCATATACTTCCTCAAGTCCCCTGGCCAATCTTATATTGGTCAAGTGGGAGCCAAATATTAATCTTGATATTAAAGGTTTGTAAATCGCTTTCTTGTTTGTAATTGTTTGAATGTGTTTAAATAATGACCCATCCCATACGGCTTATTTAAACTGCTTTTGAGATGTTGGTCATACATGTTCATATTTTTTTGAGATTTTAATATGATACATGTGATCGAATTATGTGATAATTTTGTGCTTATGCAAATCATTATTTATTTCTCTTCAAAGATGTCACAACCTTTTTAATCCATCGCAATATACTTTTTAAGTCAATAGAGTTGTATAGAAAACTATGTCAATTGAAATTATCTATCGTCTTGACCTCAGAATGCGATAAGTCCGCCCTCGACAAACCCGACTCGCTAAGACTACGATTAAGAGGAAAATAAGTGACATCATAAACAATGGTCGATCCAAGAAAATAACTAAGGTATCATCTTGACTTCAACGCTGTGTGTGTTGTAACATCGACACCAAAACTTGGAAACCATTGCAGCTATTATGATAGATCTTAACAAATTTTCACCACCGAATCCTGAAAGGAGATGGCTATACAAAATTTTGTAGAAGATGGCATTAAGAGGTGTCAAGAAGAAGACCGACAAACAAAATGCTTAATTGGGCCGAGAAGACGCTTGAGGTCGGGTCATCCCCAAACCTAAAAAAAGGTTGGGAAAAAGGGTAATTCTCAAATACTAATAGTTGAAACTTGTTTAGCGACGTGTGCTCCAATTTGTGGGTAGTGGATACGGGAACCACTAATCATGTTTGTTTCAATGTTTCAAGGATTCTGGATAATCCAATGATTTAGTGGGAGTGAGACCATCATCTCCATGGGCAGTGTTACAAAAGTAGCGGTTATTGCAATGCTATGTAAATAGCACATATTGCAATGCTACGTAAGTAACAGTTGTTGCAATGCTACGTGATTAGCAGTTATTGCAATTCTACGTAAGTAGCGGTTACTGCAGTGCTACATGAGTCATAGGTACTGCAGTGCTACGTAAGTAGTGTTTAAAGCAGTGGGAGAAGTGCATTTATCTTTTAGTGCTAAAATTTTAGTTTTAAGAGACGTTCTTTATGTTCCGAGTTTTAGAAAAATTCACTTTCAGTTTCTAAAATTCTTCTGATAGATACTGAGTTTCTTCTAATAAGAATGACATCATTTATAGGAATGATGAGTGTATCTATTATGAGACATTGATGAACAAACTCTATACTATTATATGTGCACACCACTCGCAAAATGCATCCTATAACACATCGACTATTTCAAGTAATAAAAGGAAAAGTTCAGCAGATGTGAACGAAACACTTCTATGACTAGGTCATTTTAATCCAAAGAGGATCCAAAGATTGGTTCAAGGTGGTTCATTGGAGTCTCTCCGGGTTGAACCATTTCCAACTTGTGAATCACGTTTGGAGGTGACCAAGAGGGCATTTGGAGCCAAGGGGAATAAAGTCAAAGAAGTGTTAGAGATCATTCACACCGACATATGTGGTCCAATGTCAATCAAAGCAAGAGGAGGTTATGAGTATTTCGTTACTTTGATCGATGATTACTCAAGATTTAGTTACATTTTCCTTATGAAGCATAAATTTGAGACCCTTTGATTAATTCAAGGATTTTAAGGCTCAAACAGAGAATCATAGGAAAAACGATCAAGTCTCTACGATCCGATCGCGGAGGCTAATAATACCTCAAAGAATAAATTTTTGAACTACTTATCAAATGAAGGGATCAGATCCCAGCTTGATCGCACCCTAACCCCTAAAAAACGGGTTGCGTAATCTAAGACACGTAACTTCTTTTTAGAAATGGTCGTCAATGATGAGTTATGCGGATCTACCCAAATCGTTTTGGGGTCACGCCTTGGAAACAACTACTTACATTCTAAACTTGGTGCCATCCAAATCGGTTCCCTAAAACCCTAAAGAGTTGTGGACCGGGCGCAAGCCCGCTTTTAGAACACATGAAAACTGGGGTGTCCAAAGATACGTGTTGGACAAGGAGGCTTCAGAATCGATCCAAGATCGCATTAAGGTCAAGCTTTAGGGTACCCGAGGAAACGAAAGGGTGCATGCTCTATGGTTCTGTTGGGATATTTTAGTTTTGATGAATTATGCCAAAACATTACCAACTTGTGTTATTTAAGCTAATTTACAGATAACAAGTTGAGGGGGAACGAAAGAACAAGTTGAGGGGGAACTCATGAAATCAAATGTAGATGATCGAGATCGACGAGGTTACGTATTTAGACCGACGAGATCGATGAGTAAGATGAGTTCCAGAGTTAATCGATGAGTCGTATAAAAATCGTAAGAAAAGAAAAGTTAAGCCACCGATCGTAAGATCGATGACCATATCAGAAGAGGAGGTTGCAAATCAGAAGAGGAACAGATGAGACTGATCGAGATCAGACGTGATCGAGATAAGATAAGCTAACCCGACGGTAACCCGATATGCTAACCCGATGTAATAACCTCGATGCGATAAACCGATATGTCGACCGATGCTATAATCGACCGACATGTGAGCCGACCGATTAGGGCGAGAGGAAATCGATATCGAAAAATAGAAATCGTGATACCGATCAAAGAGAAGAAATCAAGACAAGTCATCCAAGTCATGTTCATTGAGAATCGAATCGCTACCGATGATCGCTTAGTTCGGTGCTAGGACTGAGGGTCGATTGTCCGTCGAAGAGTCAACTCGCTAAATGAAAGTGTCAAGATACCCGACGTATAAGGTCCAAGAAGAGAAGTCTGTTGAATCAAGAATCCTCGAGACCGTTAAGAACTCAAGACACAGAGAACCCCCAAGACTCAAGATCCTCAAGGATATACCAAGTAGATTCAAATTGATGGGACCAATGAGAGGAAGACAACAAGCCCTAAAAAGTACAAAGTTAATAGATAGTATGGATTTGATTGTGACTCCATCCAACGGTAACATTCAAATCCACACTATAAATACAAGTTCTCCCATCAAATTAAGTGTGAGAAATGTGTGAAACATCCAAAAAAGCCAAATCATCTAAAGATTTCCACCATAGAACACCGAAAAGAAATACACGATATATTCGTAGTTTCTATCCAGATCTAAGAACAAATGTAATATCTCAAGCTTAGAGAGATTTTCCCATCCTTAGCATTGAGGCTAAACAAATGTAATGGAAAATCTCACCCTAGTTGGAAACCAAACAAACCTTACCCAAACTAGTTTGGTAGATAAGTTTGGTGAAAGCGTGAACTCAAGAACATCTAGTAATCCCGAAAGGAGGGTAGGCAATCCCGCGAGGGTGATAAGTCCCGCTTGAGTGTGAACCCTGTGAAGCATCTAGCAATCCCGGAAGGGAGGGTAGACAATCCCGAGGGTGATAAGTCCCGCTTTAGTGTGAACTCAAGAACATCTGGTTGGTGTCGACTAACACGCAAACCAAGTCCACTTTGTTAAGTTGGTGCCCCTAATGATAGGGAAGAGTGGATGTAGGAGTTAGACTCAACAACTATAAAATTGTGTGTTCTTTATCGCTTTATGTTCTTACTTGCAATATGCATTTGATTATAAGCAAAACACACATCGCTCTTAAAAGCTTAAAAATCGAATCACTCTACCCTCACCCCTATTTTATATGCATTACATGGTATTTTCCACAAGACATCGGTTTTCAAATCGGACCAACAGTTCAAGATCAAAAGGTGGTAATCAAGACGCGACTTTAGATTTTTGGAAGAAGACTATATGAATGATAAAAAGCCCGTATGAGATTACCTTGATGAGCTAAAGGGGTTTACCTCAATCCCAACTATACAAGTCAACATACAAAATGACACACTTACACAACCGAACCTCGTCAGAGGGAGGGTTGTCGACAGCCCGAGATTCATGGGGATAAGAGAGTCACGACTTGGTCTCTAGTGAGAATGAATCGACCCATAAACTTACAACGAGGCAATCCACTTACAAGGATGCGGATTCTGGAAGCCGAGATGGATTCTATGGATCATAATAAGGTGTGGGGAGCTAGTCGAACAACTTAATGGGTCTAACCCATTGGTTGCAAGTGGGTATACAAGAGAAAAAGTTGACCGGACGGGAAGGTAGAGACCTTCAAGGTTAGATTTTGGGCAAAAGGTTACACTCGTAAAGAAGGGGATCGACTATGAGGAAACCTTTTTCATTTGTAGCTATGCTTAAGTCCATTCAGATTCTTCGTCGATAGTCACAAGATCTCGATTTCAAAATCTAGCAAATGGATGTCAAGACAACTTTCCTAAATTGAAGTCTTGAAGAAGATATCTATATGCAACAACCCCAAGGCTTCATTGAAAAGGCCAAGAACATCTAGTTTGGTAAGCTCAAGAAGTCCATTTACTTACTAAAGCAACCATCGCGATCGGAACCAATGTTTTGATTAGGTTATGAAGTCTTACTGTTTGACCAAACCAGTTAAACGGGTTGTGTGTATAGAAAGTGTGTTGAACCGTGATTGGTATTCTTAGTACTATACGAGATGATATTCTCGCTTTATCGGAGATGATGTAAAGGTTTTGTCGGACATAAGGGCATGGCTATCAAAAACCGCTTTGATATGAAGGACTTAGGGAAGCCGGGTCATATCCTTGGGATCAAGATCACTCGAGATCGTAAGAAAAGGATTGTAGGCTTATCGCAAGCTTCATACATAGACACTGTCTTGAAGCGATTCAGCATGCAATTCCAAGAAGGGCTTTGTGCCTTTCAGACATGGAATACATCTATCCAAAGAAATGTGCCCGAAGACGCAAAGGGTGATAGATGACATGAAAGGCGTTCCTTTTTTTTTTCGGCTGTCGAAAGCCTCATGTATGTTATGCTGTGCACGAGGCCTGATATCTACTTTGCCGTTGGCATAGTAGCAAGATATTAGAGTAATACAGGGAAAGAACATTGGATTGTAGTTAAAAACATTCTGAAGTATCTGAAGAGAACTCGCAATAGAATGTTAGTTTATCAATCAGACATGTTGTTGTTGTGGCATGAAATAATCCAACCCAAAGGAGGCGATCAATTGGAGCGACTTTCGCTTAGAGCTCGAGACTGCATAATGACTTCATTTGAGTTGAGAAGGTCGCGGAGCGACTTGAGATTAAACGGAGGTCGCGGACGACTTTGGAAGAAACCACAAGTCGGAAGTGACTTCGAACGGAAATTCATGAAGAGATAATCATGGCAAAGATATGGACAAAGCTAGGGCGGATATCACGGGCGAAGTTGGTGGCAAGTGTATCCAGACATCTAAAATCACGTCAAGCAATGAAACCCTATCCCCTCGGCGGTTGAGCCCGTCGGGAAGCCCATGAAGATCCAGAATCTAGTTTCTTGTCTATAAATATAACATGTATCGCTCATTGTAAAAGGTGGAAAACCTTTAAGCCTAGGGAGAAAATAGATTATAATCCGCACGTAGTCTTATTCAAAAAGACGAAATCGGGTAACCAAATTCGCAAGTTGTTCATCGTTGTTCACTATTATATCCTTATATCGCTTTTCAGGTTGGGAAATTTGTATTTTAGTTTTGATGGAAGTTCCAAAATGGGTTAGAATAGGACCAAACGACTGCGTTAGTCGATCGATGACTTAGAATCGATTAAGATGACCAAATTAAATGTATAGATAGTCGATGTAAAGATAGGTCACATATCGAGGGGGAACTCAATATGTATAGGTCGTAGAAGTATCCGGCGACCCAGATAAGGTCGATGATCAAGACTAAGACGGATCGAAGACGTAAGTCAAGATCGTGAAGACAGAAGACACCGAAGACTCAATGAACTCCGGGACTCGATGAACTCAAGACTCAGATAAACCTAAAGACTCAGATAAACCTAAAGGCTCAAGAATAAACTCAAGACTCAAGATGATCAAGAAACTAAGGCTCGAAGTCACCAAGATCAAGACTACCAAAAGACCAAGACCTATATCACCGAAATCCGATATTGAGCTAAGACAACTGCAGATCGAAGACTCAATAAGGTAGACCGACGCTTATCCGATCAAGTCACCACACCTGGCGTCAATCAAAATGATTAACCAGACAAGACGAATCTTCTACAAAAGGAATATCAATCGTCTAACGGACAAATTCTAAAGTACCGCCTCACGAAGCCAAGTAGAAAGTGACGCGTGTACAAAAAGAGCTGACAATGCGGGATTCGACGCTGCAGACATAAATGGCACTAATCATGCCTACGGCCAAGCTGATATTCGAAGCACATCACAATCATATCCTACAACCTACCTAATATAGCCCAAAATTCAAATTGCTCTCCAACGGCTCTTTGATTTCGTGGTTTATAAAATGGGATTGCTCGTCAAGAGAAAAAAAAGGACCAACGCATGAACAATTGAGCAAAGCGGAACAACAACATTAACGGAAATTATCAAGAAGCAAAAAGCCTTCTCGGACTTCCGCCAAGAACACCATATTTGAAGATTATTCTAAAGTGTTCATCCCATAGTTCTTAGCAAGAAAAATCCTATCCACTAGCATTCGGCTACCTAAACACCGTGATAGATTTCTAGTTGAACCCCAAAACATTCTTTTTACCCAAACACAAGTTAGGTTAAGTTTGTTACCGCAAGATTTCGCATCAGGGTTTCTAGTTTCGGGTTTCTATTCTATTGAGTGTGAACTCGATAAACATCTCTGGAGTGTTGACTAACACATAAAACTAAGTCCAAATTTAAGGTTAAGCTCTTAAGTTGCCCCCGTGTTAAGGGAAGAGGACGAAGACTCGTTTCATTCGAACCACTATAAAAATCTTGTGTGCATTTACTTGCTTTTATCGCTTTACACTATTCACACAACCGAGTATTAAAATTGCATACATATTCTAAGTTAACATCACCGCACTAAGAATCGATCCGATCAAAGTTGACACCTTAGTCACCGATTGAAAACTGACTTGAGAATCTGATTTGATAAAACCGGTTTTTCACACGGGTATTTACAAGCTTCCGCACTCTAAGTTAAACTGACAGATATCAAACTGATCTACCCTCAGGCACTCATTAAGATTGAACATCACCAAACCGACTTCTAAAGACTGGACAAAGTAACTGCAATCACACCCGACCAGATGAAAAGTTTTCAAGTCTATTCACCCTCCCTCTAGACTTCGCTTCACAAACCCCGCTCGACCTACAAGTTGAATCAAAGCAAAGGGTTCTAATGCACCACTAGCTTTGAGTATCATCTATTCTTGAGGAAGAATCTTTGTGGTCATTTGAACAGATCTTGAAAAAAACCATTTTCAAAACTCATTCATTTTTCAAAAATCACATTCAAAAATCACTATAAAAATCTTGTGTGCATTTACTTGCTTTACACTATTCACATAACTGAGTATTAAAATTGCATACATATTCTAAGTTAACATCACCGCACGTTAAATCGATCCGATCAAAGTTGACACCTTAGTCACCTGATTGAAAACTGACTTGAGAATCTGATTTGATAAAACCGGTTTTTCACACGGGTATTTACAAGCTTCCGCGACTCTCAGTTAAACTGACAGATATCAAACTGATCTACCCTCGGGCACTCAATAAGATTGAACATCACCAAACTGACTCACTAGCACTCTGATCAAAAGCAATCTGCAATCACACCCGATTCAAGATGAAATGTTTTCGTAAGTCTATTCACCCCTCCCTCTAGACTTCCGCCTCACAAACCCGCTCGACCTACAAGTGGTATCGAGCAAAAGGTTCTACAGACCACTAGCTTTGAGTATCATCGATTCTTGAGGAAGAATCTTTGTGGTCATTTGAACAGATCTTGAAAAAAACCGTTTTCAAAACTCATTCGTTTTTCAAAAATCACATTCAAAGATGGATAATACCTCCGTATGATCATGATCCGCCTAAGTTTTCAATTGATGAGTATGAAGATTGACTATATATATGTGCAATCATCCGGGATCGATAAGCTGCGTAATGATGGAAGTCATTGAACGAGGACCCATCATCATATATCACGACAACCCAGCGGTTGGAGGAGATCCAGATCATGCACCTGGAAGTCTTGTTCAAAAAAGTCCAGCCCTGATGGATGTAGAAGAAAGAAAGATGTATACTCTAGATACAATCGCCAGGCATATAATCATGAAGACGATGGATAAAGTCACCAGGGAGAAAATAAAGTATCTAAAACAAATAAAACAAATGTGGGATACTATTGCTGAGATGTGCGAAGGAAATGATCAGATCAAAGACAACCGACTACAAGCTGAACTGGTGAAGTTCGAAAAGCTCAAGATGTTGCCCAACGAGACCATCAACAAGCTCGATGGGAGGATCACCATGTAAGTAAATAAGCTACGAGAACTTGAAAGAGAGATGTCAGACAAAGACATCAACTACAAGATCCTAAGATCTCTCACCAAAAAATGGGACATGAAAGTCACTGTAATCAAGGATTGCCAAGACATTTCAAGATGAAGCCTAGTAGCTTATTCCTAAGCCTTAAAGCCCATGAGTTCGATGAAAAAAAAGAGGGCAAGCAGATGAAGACGAGACGAAACAAGCCTCAACATCTAAATCGGCCAGACGAAAAGAACCAGAAGCAAAAGGCCACCGAACCGGGAAACATAATGAGTCAAGGTAATGATGCTCCGCTACTGTAAAACTTGAAAGATCGAATATTCAAATTTGGTAAGTATCGCAACAAAGACTATCAAGACAATAGAAGAAAACAGGAGGCCAACCCGAGTTCACTAGAAAGAAACAGATCCGATGACCGGGAAGGATCACAGAGATGATAAAAAGAAATGATCGGGTCGATGAGGAAAGAGATAACAGATCCGACAGAAGGAGTTCCGACATTATCGAAGGAAAGTCACCGACAGATCCTACAGACAACTCACCCGGCGTAGAAACCAGAGATCGACTATGCTTCAACCGCGAAAACCAGTCACTACAATTCCGACGCCTGCACTGACCCCGTGAGAAAGAGAAGAGAAGGAACAAAAGAGAGCAACGCTTCAGAGACAGAGAAGCCTTGATAATCGATACAAACAAGAATTGATGATTCCTATCCGCTTTTCCGGTGACTCGACTACTCATCTATGTAAGACTGGCCCGATAAGCAAAGGCTGCTTATTTCTAACATGAAGATCTCGATATTCTCATCGATGATGATGAAATCACCTGGATGGCCGTGGAGGAAGACCAACTGAGGTAACTTCCAAACCTTCGCTTTTCAAATTCCACACCGCTATTATTAGCACACCGGCCGAGATTGACTTTGCAGTTTACTCGAAAGCAATTGCTTGATGATCTCCGATGCAAAGAGACACTTATACAATAGTGGAAGTTTAAAAATGATAAGCTAAGGATCGTAAATAATCACTTGTCAAAGAAAATGTGTTGCAGAAAGCAAATTAATCGAATCACCAAACCGCCGGTAAATCGAGGAACTTAACGCTCGAGAGTTAAATCTTCGATCGAGAAGCAGATCAAAGATCAGCTAAAGAATCAACAAACAACAAGCCGATGATTTCAAAATCCTAATTTTGATGAACTATTCCGACTACATGAGAGTCTAAAATCTATTGAGGATAGTTTATGCAAGAAAAATAGAGGTTTTCACGAAATCATCAAAAACTGCTCAAAATATGAACACCTATTTTCAACGCCGACAAACAAGAAGGAATTGGGTATGAGAACCCTTCTACATCCTCAAAAGCCCCGCTTGGTTCACTTCGGTAAGGGTGTAATCAAACGAAGTCTCCCATAAAGATACACTAAAAGCTAAACATGTATCCGAGCAAGGGAAAGAGACTACAGAAAGTAAGGCAAGTGCCTAATCGTAAAGGGTATAGAAATGGACCCTAATCGATTAAGCATCACCGAGGAATCAACAGAGAACCCCATTTTTCCAAAGAGACCTCAACTCGACAAGACATTAGGTATCGTAAGAGACAACTCAGAAAAAGGAAATCTAACTGAGACCCAATCAAGGTCACCGCCTAACAAGCAAGCTATAGGTAAACCGCAAAGACAATCTATGCCAAGAAGATATGAATCTTTTAATGGTAGCAACAGATTTTACCCTTATAACCAGAGACCTAGGGTCAGCTTGACCGAGCCCCCATCGGGTTAAAAAGAAGACAATCAAAAAGAAAATCCCAAGTCTTCGACTCACCCAAGGCTCACAGAATAATCATACAAATCATAAAGCATATAAAAGAGACATATGATTATGTTGATATGTATGGGAGACAAATCGACCTTCTAATCTATCTAATTACCATAGAAGTGTTCGCTTGTGTGATCCCTAACCACCACTAACCCCCAGACCAAATTCCAAAGGGTACCTAAAGCCCGATTCGATTGCAGTCCGCCATGGGTTTGCCAACAGAGGAGGTGTACAAGCAACTATCCGGTACATCGATAAGGGATGCTCAAGGCACATGATCGAAGCAAACATCTCCTTAGCTCTTTTACAAAGAACAAGAAGGCCAAGGTACTTTTTTGGTGATGATAACTTTGGTTTCACCAAAGGATTTTAACCTTAGAGAATGATGATGTACAAGTAACTAGAGTCTCAGATGTCGAAGGATTAAAGCGTAATCTACTATCTCAGATTACAATTATGCGACAAATTCGATTCGGGATTGAGTTCTCGAAATGCGATAAGTGTACAATAAGGAATCGAGCTACTCAACAAATCTTGCTAACTGTTGAAGGAAAGGCACGATCTACACAAAGAGATTGGGAACAAATTGCCCAAGAAATACATGCTTAATTGTTAAGAGTTCCAAAAGTAGCAAATTGCTCGCACAAAAAAGAATGAGTCATCTGAACTTCAAGACTCTTAACAAGATAGCTAGGGTGCCTTTGGTTGAGGGACTTCCGAATGAGGTATTCTCAAAGGATCAGACATGTGCCGCATGTCAGAAAGGAAAACAAGTTAAAGCTTCATTCAAGAGAATACCAGGACCAGCATCCAGTAGAGTACTGCAATTGCTCCATATGGATCTATTCGGACCAGTTAGACCAGTCAGTCTCAGTGGACGCAAATATACTCTAGTAATAGTGGATGATTATTCCAAGTTTACTTGGGTCAGTATTCTACACAAGAAGAATGAGACAACGCATAAAGATACCCGAAATTTGCCAAGAAACTACAAAACTAAAAGGGTGTCAGCATTGTAAAAATCAGATCAGATAAAGGTACAGAATTCCTGAACTCTTTTATTACTGATTTTTGCACTGAGTTTTGTATACAACATGAGACGTCAGCTGTAAGAACACCACAACAAAATGGAGTAGAAGAAAGGAGAAACAGAACTCTCAAGGAAGCTGCTCGCACTATGTTAGCTGAACATGCAGCACCAAGCCGTTTCTGGGTAGAAACAATCAACACTGCATGCCACACTCAGAACATATGTTCTCTGACTAGTACTCACTTCAAAACACCCTATGAACTGTGGAAGGGCAGAAAACCTCGTGTTTCATACTTCCACGTTTTTGGGTGCAAGTGTTTCATACACAACAATGGGAAAAGTCAGTTGAAGACTTTTGAGGCCAAGTCAAATGAGGGTATATTCTTAGGATATTCCTCATCCAGCAAGGCTTTCAGGGTTTACAACAAACGAACCCTAGTTGTGGAAGAAAAACACCCATGTGGTCTTTTGATGAGACATCCTCCTCAACAAGAGAAAGCCGCCGGAACAAGCCGCATCAGATCAACCAAAGACTGATACACAAAAATGGATCAACTAAGTATCAAGGAGAAACAATCAACACGAATAAAGTTGTATATTCCAGAACATGATCTTGGCGATTCACCAGTCAATCGTACCTAAGGTACGCATAACCGCCAAAAGGAGAAGCCGTACAACCGAGATAAGATCAAATCGAACCATCTCGTTCGGGGAAACTCAGAAGTTCCTATGAACGGAGACATCAAAGACATGATGAGTCCAACATCACCGAGACATGTTCTTATCAAGTGGATCATAATTCCGCACCACTCCCAATCACTAGTAATGAATTACTATCAGAAATGGATGATGTACTCCAAACAAATGCAAATCAGAAAAGAAGGACCTAGATTACCAGTCATCCAACCGATCCGATTATCGAGACCCATCCGACAGAGTCAAACTAGACATCGATTGGTGAAAGTCCCATGTATTTGTTATATTCCGTCCTTGAAGGAACTAACCACAAGAGAGAAAGCTCTACAAGACGCAAGCTCGATTCTAGCCATGCAAGAGAATCGAACAGCTTTGAGAGGAATCAAGTTTGGGAACCGTGACGTACCAACTCATCAAGACGGATTGGCACGGCGGGTATTCAAGAACAAGAGAGATGAGAATAATGTCATAACCAGGAATAAGGCAAGACTTGTTGCTAAGGGGTATTCACAATTAGAAGGAATTGATTATGATGAGACCTTTGCACTAGTCGCTCGCCTAGAAGCTATTCGGTTGTTTCTGGCATATGCCGCCCACAGAGGGTTTATTGTGTATCAGATGGAAGTAAAGAGTGCATTCTTAAACAGGGTACTAGCAGAGGAAGTTTATGTCGAACAACCTCCAGGCTTTGAAAAAGGTAACCAAGTGTACCGTTTAAGAAAAGCTCTTTATGGCTTGAAATAAGCTCCTCGAGCTTGGTATGATACACTCTCTCAGTTCTTGATAAACAATGGATTCACTAAAGGAATAGTGGAAATAACCTTATTCAGAATAGAAGATGGAGAAGATATTCTGATGGTTCAAATTTACGTGGACGACATCATCTTCGGATCTCCCAACAAGATGTTATGTGAGAAGTTCAGCAAATTGATGCAAGGGAAGTTCGAGATGTCCATGATGGGTCAGATAAATTACTTTCTGGGTTTACAAGTCAAGCAGAGTACAAAAGGGATATTCATCTGCCAGGCGAAGTACACAAGGAATCTACTGGCCAAGTTTGGAGTTCAACATTGTAAGGAAGCCAGAATTCCCATGATGACCGGGTTCAAGATGGATCCAGATGAGGACTATCGTAAAACTAATCGAAAAGAATATAGGATCTCATTGATCTCTACTATACCCGATCGCCAAATAGACCATATATCACTTTTGCAAAGAGGGGTGTATGAGCCGATTTCAAGCAAATCCAATGCAAAAAGTACCTACAAGCAAATAAGCCGGATTCTAAGTATCCAAATGGACAAAGAAACCTTGGTTTATTTTACCCATCGATGATAATCTAGAGCTTAGTGGGTATTCTGATTCGACACGAGGTTGTAGAATCGACATGAAGTCAACCTCGTGTTCATGTCAGGCCGGGAAATAAACCGATCTCTTGGTTTTCGGAAGCAAAACATCGCCATGGACATCTACTAACGGGCGTAATATATGGGTCGCAGAAGTCATTTGTTCCCAAATCGCCCGCTAAGTCGCCAGCCGAGGGATTACAACATCGTAGCTAAGAACGCATCTATATTCTCGTGATAGTAATAGTGCTAATGCAATTACTCGTAATCCTCGTTTCTACATACAAGATGCAAGCATGTGGATGTCGACACCATTTTATCGTAGAGATCACATTGAAAAGAAGAATATCGAAATGGAAAAGATCCATACCGACAAGCGTAAAGTCGATATTTTAACTAAGCCGCTTAAATGATCGATTCGAGAATTATGCAACGAGCTAGGGGCTTCTAGATCTCGAGAAAGTGCACCGTAAATGGTTGGTGGATCGATTCCAAACCAATTGGTTAAAGGACTAACTAAAGTTAAGAGGAATCACTTGAGTTAGAATGTCAACTCGATCGACGATCGATAAGTAAATGATCCAAGTTCGATAAGTTCGATCGAAAAGTCGATAAGTAGTCGATCTGAATTTCAGATAAGAAGCAGATCAATTCAAGATATATCAGATTAAGAGGGAACTGATCAGATTGGAAAGTTACACTTTATAAGTCGATTAAGCTACAGTCAACAAGCAAGCAGTACAAGTTTAAAGCTACAGATCGCATAAGTCGAAGAGGCAACACAACAATGAAATAATGTAATTTTTTTCATTGATAAGGACCCGGAGGTCAGATTTACAAGTTACAAGTGATATCACAAGCTACCTACAAGCTATCTTCAAGTGGTATTACAAGCTACAAGTACAAGAAGACCCGAAGGTCATTACATAAACCATAAACCCTAAGCCAACCCAAGGTAGGGAAAGAGAGAGAGATTTTAAGAGCTTGATGCTCTCATTTTCCTCCGACCCAAGGGGCGCAGAGAAGCTTCTAGAATCCTGAGCCACTCTCAGAGCTTTGGAGTGAGGAGCGAGAGAGAGCCTTGAAGGATCTTTAAGCCAGAAGCCCCTAGACCTGAAGTCAATGGGCTCTCCAGCTGATAAATGGGGCACAAAGGTTATTGTGTTTGGTCACAAGGACCAAACGGACACTTGTGTCGCATGCAAAAATTGAGCTTGATATACAAAGATCAGCTATTATTTGATCAAGATCGAATACCAAACTCATGTTTTGTTTTAGACTGGTTCTGTTGATGTTAATTCCGTCATCTCGATAGGCGCACAAAGTGCATACGGTTAGGAGAAGTGCCTTCTCATTTGCCTTAGCAGATCCACCTCCACGGTGGTAAAGAAGCTTTGCATTGATAGTATGTGTAATCTTCGATGACGACGAAAGCAGTGTGAAGGAACACACAGGGTTGATTTGAGAAGCTGAATTCATTGGAAAAGGGTTAAACGCTTTTTTGCCTAAGTTTCAATTTTAAATAAGGAACTCATCGGAAAAGCATGAAGTATATGCTAAAGAAGATGAATGGTTTATGTTGTGTTGTTTGCCTAACACCCCAGGACCAATTTATAGAAGAAAATTAGGGGTATAAATGCAAATTTATTTTCTTGGAAGACCTTAAGAGAAATTTGCATCGACAACGCCAAAGAACACGCGCTAATGGTTGATGAGTTGACGTGTGAGTAATCACAACGATCTATGCCAAGATTACAGAATGTCAAATCGCGCCGATTTGGGAATCAAGGCGACTTTTTGACTCCCCGAAGTAAATGCTTTGGCGGGAGTATGACTTAAGTGCATCGGAAATGCGTCCTGAATAGAAGAAGATTGAAGGGTGAAGTATATCAGATAAGTGGATCGATATAATGTGATGGGATCAAATAGAAATCGATCAAATGAGGAATATTGTTGAAATGCTTAAGGCTACCATCAAGAAGGTCAACAAGTACCAGATCGATCACAAAGGGTAATCGGGTTGATTACAATATCAATCAGTCAGATACGTTTCTCATTTATCCCTTTCTGAACATCTTATATGCGTTATTTAAATAAATGGTTTTCACTCTGTTTTCTTAACTTTATGACGCATGCACTGCAAAACATTTAATGCGGAGTTGGGAATGTGTATTAAAAGCGTTTTATTGTGAATTTTTTGAGTCCGAAAAACGAGAAGACTTGTTTACTCAACCGTACGATTAATTTTTTTTTTTTGGCCGACTAATCTCAGCCACCGATTTCAAAACACGGTTACTTGAGTACTTTGGAAAGTTGTGCAAAAAGGTTTTCCCTCGCATACTACAAAAAGTCCAAATCTTTCTCAAAAAACTTCTTTCCACTACTTCGTCTTCTCAAAGCTCTTAAAAGTTCTTAACTTTCAAATCTTTAGAAAATTACTTTCAAAATCAATTGATTCCATTTTTTTGTGATTTCTCACTCTACGAATCAATTTCTGGTAATTTCTCGCTTAAATACTACTTTATTTCAATTCACTCTGGTACCTAGGTTTACAAGTCGTGATGATATGTTTCTATAATTTATATTGATCTATACGCTTACTTGCTAAATTGATGCTTAAATTACTGGTTTGACTGAATTTATTGAAATATTTTACTCAAACTAAACATCAATTTGCATATCGTACAGAAATGGCATATCTTGTTCCACGACCGGGCCAAGGGAAGAAGTTTTGCAACTTTGCATCGATGAAGAAAGACATCATTGATGAGAAGTATGTAGTTTTCACAATTACCTCAGATCCTCGAATCATTGAAATTTCGAGTGCTTATGAAATAAAAGTGGACTTGAACGATATTGCTCTACACATCAGAACATCGTCCACACACATGAAGCCCTGGAGTTTCTATACAATCTACAGAGGGATGAAGATATTGATGCTGACCTGATTTCTTCCATTGGTGGACTGGAAGTACGAGTGTCAAATGAGGATCTCCAGAGGATCTTTGGCCTAACTTTCTAGGAAGCATCAATCCATAGACCTACACGACTGATGAAGGAGAAAAAGAATTTCTTGAAGCCGAGCTGTTGAGACCAGCAAACAAGGAGAACACGACGAACGTCAAAGCCTCCTACCTGAAGAGAAAATATCGCCTTCTCCTTGAGATCGTTCAGAAGGTGATCATGTGCTCAACTTACAGTCTTGATGCTGTCACTTCCTATAAGATCAGTGTCATGGCTGCAATAATCAAGAAGGTTTTAGATATAGATTGGTTAGGTATGGTCAAAGCACATTTGCCGAAAGACTCGGGGAAGTTCGAACTGACCCAGAGAAATGAAGTGTGCTTATCTTCCAAGTGCTCCTTCATACACAAAATCTCAATCATTCTGTCAGATAAGCTGCCAAAGAACTATGAATGGAATGAGAATGGAGCGAAGATATATCAAGCAAAGCACAAGGCCATATTGGGCAAAGATGAGTCCCTACCTGGACAATCTGATGAGGATCCAACTCCTTATGTGACCAAACCTAAGGGAGAAAAGAAGGGAAAAGAAAAGGCAACTGCATCTTCTGAAGCGCAGGGAACGGCCATTCCAGAGAAGAGAATGAAGAGGAAGGATATGGCCAAGAAACCAGATGCTCAAATGAAACGCCGAAGAGAGTTACATCTCCTCTCAAGATCGCTTCCAAGTTCTCGCCAAATGAAGTTAGCGAACGGGCGGATCTGGCGCAAGTGGAATCGGAAGAGGAGACAAAGAAATCCGCCTCGAGCTCACCGCCAGAGAAGTAAGGGAAGAGCAGATGATCGGGCAGAAAAGAGAGAAAAATGTCGAGGGATGTAAGGAGCAATCTAAGGAAGAATCACCATCCGATTCTCTCGCCTCTCACTAAGATCTTCTAGAGAGCAAGATTGCCAATGCCCACTTCCAAATCACCATCACCCTCTCCTAAAAAATCATCAACACCACCCTCCCCTCATAAAACTTTCTCACCCTCACCCTCACCTATCAGATCACAAAGGTCTCCCACTCCACCAATCAATGAACCTGTTCAGGAAACTGAACACCCTCAACACGCTGAAAACGAACCTGAACCACAAATATCCCAATCTCCAAACAGGTCACAAGAACCCGAGAGATCCGATGTCGAGTGTCCATCTCTCATAATCCCTTCAATACCGTAACTGCGGCTTGCTTCAATTGCTCCAGAAAGCCCCATTATAAGGATAATGAAGCAACAAATCAAGGAGTATCTGCTGGATCTGTGCCCTGAATTGGATCAACATCCTGGCATCCATCAACAGATAGAAGAAATTATGTTCTGGAGGGATATCAGACTGAAAAACATTGAAGAGTTTCTGATTCTCATGACATCTCTGGGATCAGATTTCTTTGTAGACTTGGAGATGAAATGCTTGAACAATGCTGGGATTGAAAGCGATGTTGAATTGGCATCCGATTTATGATATCGATGGTTGATTCACGAAAAGGTTCTGAATTACTGATAACAGGGAGGAAACTATTCAACGTCCTACAGATCATGAGGGAGTTGCCGATGAACCAAGAATGGGTGCTGCAGATTAGACCCGACTTGGCAAGGCTTCAACATCTGACCAGACTGCTAAGATGAGCTCTGATACCCTAGATCTTTATACTGAGAAGATTCAGGATGGGATCAAGGCTGCTATTGAAGACAAATTCGCAGCACTCACAACAGATCTGATGAAGCGATTTGAAGAAGAGCAAGCAAAACTAGTTGACAAAGAAAGAAGTCACACAGTTGGGATGCATAATGCCATCCTTTCTGAAGTAATGCAACTAGTCAATCCTCTTGCCGAGAAGCTCAATCTCCAGTCTGACAAACTCAAAGTTCAGACAGATATGCTCAATCAGACACAGGTACTATTGGAGAATGTCTTGACATCTTTGGAGAAAACTGACAACCACATGGATATGGGTTGGAAACACTTTGTAGCTTCTACTGAACAAGCAGGACAGGATATCGATTTTGCTCTCAGATGCTTTTTGAATCTTGCACGTTCTGCCGCCGCTCAGATCACTCCTCTGGTTGTTGAGGAACTCAGAGAGGAGATCACAAGACAATTCAATGCTCTGAACCGCAGGCTGTCTAACCTCTTTGATGAAACCAAAAAGGGGGAAGGACAAGAGAATAAAGAGAAGAAAAAAAAACAGACACAGTTGGTAACAATTACATCTCTATCAGAAACCACTGTATCTGACTTGCCACCACTCCATCTATTGATCTCGTTGCTGAAGTGAAAGAAATTGTGGAGCAACATAGCAAAGAGATCACTGAGCAGAAAATTACTCTTTCAGAGGATATTGCCAGAGTCGACAAGATTGAAGACTTTTCTTACTTCGTACAAAAAAGAATGGAAACTGATGATCAGGCCAAGAGCCTCGAACTTGCTAAGAAATTAGCTGAAGAAGACGAACAAGATGAACCTGAGCAGACTCTGAGGAGAAATAAAGGCAAAGGCAAGATGGCGAAAGCTACTGTGGAAGATCAGAGACAAGGCCAACTATTCTCTACCAAAAGGCAGATAACTCCTGAAGAAATTCAAAAGCAAACAAAATAGAGAATAAGAGAGGCTGCCATCAAGAAGCAGAAGTTAGCAGAGGCTAAGGGACTAAACATCGCTTACATCCGAAGGAAGAGGAAGAACGAAGCTGCAGCAGAGGAGATTGCTTGGGAGAAGAATTCCATTCCTAAGACTGCTAATAACATCCTTCAGGTACGGCTAGATCTGCTTCCTGAATGGGATCAGATCAGAGGAGAATGGTTATGTGACGTATACATCTTGGAGAAGATTCCGATTCATCAAGATCAGACAGAAAATGATGATGAATTCCGGAACTGGTTAGAAACAAAGTATCCAGACTTCTACTAGACAGTAATGAAAGAAGGAAAGATCATGTCACTGATACCAGAAGATCTGGACAAACTGATGCAAAGGATGTACAAGATGTTTGGCATCCCCAAAGAACTACAAATGTTCAAGTACACCTGAGGAAGAAAACTTGGAATCAGATGATAGGTACGCTTTTCACATATTCTGTAATGCACACACCTATCTGAATGAAACTCTTTATCTATCTGATTCTAAGATAACATCTCATTGTCTTCTGAAGTATGTACTGTTTTACATTATCTGCATTTCAATTCGTGGTATCTGTTTTTCTGATTAAGTGTTTTGGTTCCATCAAAAAGGGGGATATTTTTGGGAAATTTGTATTTTAGTTTTGATGGAAGTTCCAAAACGGGTTGTAATAGGACCAGTCAGACCTGTTAGCGGACTGATGACTTAGAACCAGATTAATATGACCAGCTGAAATGTATAGATAGCTGATGTAAAAGATAGGTCACATATTGAGGGGGAACTCAATATGTATAGGTCAGGTCGAAGTATCAGATGACCCAGATAAGGTCAGATGATCAGAAGACTAAGACGGATCGTAAGACGTTTCAAGATCAGTGAACATGAAGACATCAAGACTCGATGAACTCAAGACTCGGATGAACTCAAGACTCGATGAACTCAAGACTCGATAAACTCAAGACTCAGATAAACCTCAAGACTCAAGAATAAACCCAAGACTCAAGATGACTAAAGACATCGAGGCTCGTGAGTCACCAAGATCAAGACTACCAGAAGACTACCAGAAGACTACTAGAAGACCTGAAGACCTATATCAGCCGAGTCTGCATATTGAGCTAAGACAATCTGCATCAGAAGACTCAACAAGGTAGACTGATCAATTATCTGATCAAGTCACCTCACACCTGGCGTCAATCAAAATGATACACCAGACAAGATGAATCTTCTACAAAAGAAATATCGATCATCTAAAGGACAAATTCTAAAGTACCGCCTCGCGAAGGCAAGAAGAAAGCGACACGTGTACAAAAAGAGCTGACAATGCGGGATTCGACGATGCACACATAAATGGCGCTAATCATGCTTACGGCCACGCCGATATTCGAAGCACGTCACAATCATATCCTACAACCTACATAATATAGCCCGAAATTCAAATTGCTCTCCAATGACTCTTTGATTTCGTGGTCTATAAAATGGGATTGCTCGTCAAGAGAAAAAAAAGGACCAACACATGAACAATTGAGCAAAGCGGAACAACAACATTAACGCAAATTATCAAGAAGCAAAAAGCCTTCAGAATTTCCGCTCGAAGAACACTATATTTGAAGATTATTCTTAGAGTGTTCATCCCATAGTTCTTAGCAAGAAATCCTATCCACTAGCATTTGGCTATCTAAACACCAGGATAGATTTCCAGTTGGAACCCTCAAACATTCTTTACCCAAACACAAGTTAGGTTAAGTTTGTTACCGCAAGATTTCAGACTAGGGTTTCTAGTTTCTGATTTCTATTCGGTTGAGTGTGAACTCGATAAACATCTGTTGAGTGTTGGACTAACACATAAAACTAAGTCCAGTCGGTTAAGTCGCTTAAGTTTCCCCTGTGTTAAGGGAAGAGTGGACGTAAGACGGGTTTCATCTGAACCACTATAAAAATCTTGTGTGCATTTACTTGATTTCTTTATTGCTTTACACTATTCACACAACTGAGTATTAAAATTGTATACATATTCTAAGTTAACATCAGTCTGCACCAAACAACTGATCTGATTAGGTTGATACCTTAGTCAGCTGATTGAAAACTGACTTGAGAATCTGATTTGATAAAACCGGTTTTTCACACGGGTATTTACAAGCTTCCGCACTCTCAGTTAAACTGACAGATATCAAATTGATCTGCCCTCAGGCACTCAGTAATATTGAACATCAGTCCAAACTGACTCACTAGCACTCTGATCAGGCAATCTGCACGAAAAGTTTTCAGAAGTCTATTCACCCCTCCCCTCTAGACTTTTGCCCTCACAAAACCAGTTCGGGACCTACAGTTTACTATCCTAAATGGATATTTTAGATCTCAAACATTGGCACCGTCTGTGGGAAACTTTTCTATCGATTCACTCATAAATCCTCAAGAGACCCATCGTTTGTCAATGACGATCAACCAAGGTAACGCTACTAGAAACGAGACAGATCTTCGCGATAGTATTGAGGCCTCCATGAGTTCACAACGGTCTCATCCCATCATCCCGGAGACCACCCCTAACTGGAGGAATCTCGTCCAGACACCGGAGGATGTGAAGGCCGTGTTGGCCGTCCTCCACAAGAAACTCCTCGCCTTCAACGACGAGGAGGAACAGTCGCCGATCAAGAAGGCGGTATACAATCCAGGAACTTCTAAGGGCAAGAATGCCCTTGTCGAAAAAGGGCGCTCCACAGGCCAACTGGCGTATGATCCGACGAAGCACGCCATCATTCGGAATCGTAGGCTCCTGGAAAAGCCGACAGGGTCGGGCTACGTGTTCGATCGACTTGGAGGGCAAGAGGCCCAGAAAGCCCCGATGGCAATCGAGGACGAGGCGCACTCTCAGCCCCGTCACGGCGACCAGGTGGAGCGAGACCTAGCTATGGCTCTAAACTTGCACCATAACGAGTTTCCGAGGGGGTCGGCAATTCACCAAGGCGATCCACGAGCGACCTATCCCCCCAAAGATTATCGCGATATGAAAATTGACGCGTTGGCCAGGATGGTCCAACAACTTCTTGAGCGGGTAGAGAATCAAAGTAGTCCAGCTGGAGCGGACCATAATCTCACCATCCCGGATTCTCCCCTCGGGACCATGGTCACTTTGGCACTCACTCAACTAAAAATCAACACAGCGGCTCTAGATCGCTACAGTAGGAGCACAGACCCAAGGGTCCACGTGGCCAAGTACAACTTTTACATAGCCTCTGTGGGCGCAACAGATGCCACTAAGTGCTGGCTATTTTCCCTAACCTTGAGCGACCATGCCAATCAATGGTTCACTTCGCTGCCACCTTTCTCGGTAGAAACTTTCGAGCAGCTCGCCAGGTTATTCCTGACCCACTTCACAGCCTTAGCACCCCGACCAGCGACCAGGCAACGACTGATGAACACCCAACAAGCAAATAACGAGTCTGATTGATCCTACATTGAAAGGATCGACAAACTCATACTTGAAGGGGACCCAATCGGGGATGAGGCCAAAGTACTCGGGGTAGTTTCCGGGCTCAAAAAAGGAACCAAGTTGTGGCGGCGCATGACCAACGAGTACCCAGTCAACTATAATGACTTTCAAAGACGAGCTAGCGACCTCATCTATGCATCAGAACTTCTGGAATCAAGACTCTCCGATGACAGAGATGTCGCAGACTCAAGGAAGAGCTCCAAGAAAATTGGGGGTCATTACAAAGCACCAGGTGACTTCAAGCCTTTTGAAGAAAACATCCCAGTGAAACTGATGGAAGTACTACGTATGACACCTGGGCACATCTACAAGCAGATCAGAGATTGAGAGTTGCTCCTCCCGCCTCGACCTATCAAGAATAAGGGAAAGGCAAACCCCAACAAGTACTGCCACTTCCACGAACAAACTGGGCATTACACAAGTGAGTGCAAGGACCTCCTCCCCCAGCTTTGGAGGCTATACAAGGTCGAGTTGTTGGATGAGTTTATCAATCGAACTCAGAAGAATCAGGATCACACCTAGAGAGGTGGCCAGCAGGCAGACCAACCCCGACAGGCGGAACCGGCTCCGGGGAATGCTGGCCAGGGGGAACGACCAGTACTACCCATGCCAGAGGGCACGGGAGGTCGCATCATACACACTCTATCCCCACTCGGGACAGTCGGGGGACTTACAGCGACCGGCTCGTCCAAAAGATGAATGAAGGCGGAGATAAGAGAAATAGAGAATGCCAGGAAGATGGTGTTACCGGTCTTCGTTGTAGGAGAAGAGACTAACATGATCTAGTTCGGCGAAAAAGATAAGGTCGAAATAGTCTATCCAAACGTCGATCCCCTGGTAATTAAAGCCAATATCATGGGCACCACCGTATGCCATTTGCTAGTGGATGGAGAAGCCTTCTGCAACATCATTTTCAAGAAAACCATAGCTTAGCTCGGGGACTACGACGCATACATCACCCCGTGCGACCATGTGGTCAAAGGATTTGGAGATGCAACAGTGAAGCCGACGAGAATGATCCACCTAGCTGTGGAATTAGTTTCCACTTTGAATGAAGAAGTTAGGGCCACTAAACTTTTATATTTTCTAGTTGTCGACCTCCCGAGCTCCTATAATGGATTCCTCGGAAGGCCATTTGAACACGAATTCGAGGTTGCGTCCTCAACTTTTTATTTCTGTGTAAAGTTTCCCACCAAGAGTGGGCACAACACGGTCAAAGGTGACCAAGTCGATGCAAGGGGTTGTTTGATTTATTCCTCGTCTCATTTAAATTCCGCAATGATATCTAGCAAAGTCTTAAATAATGCGAAGTCTTAAATAATAATGCGAAGTCTTAAATAACAAGACGAACAAGAAAAACAATGCGAAGTATTAAATAACAAGACGAACAAGAAAAGAAGTCGCTACGACTTCGATCCAAGGATGGGGCCCGAACTAGAAGCATTTCTACTCGAAGCAGAAATAGACGATCCACGACAGAATAACCCAAGGGCCGTCCCGGGGGAAGACCTCGAGAAAGTCAAAGTAGACCTAGCCCGACCAGATCTTGATGTGATCATAGGCTCCAAAATGCCAGATGACCTGAAGGGAGAAGTCATCGACTTTCTCAAAAAAGAACCTGGATGTCTTCGTATGGTCACACAAAGACATGATAGGGATCGACCCAGAAGTCGCATGCCACAAATTGTTCATAGATCCAGCTCGTAAGCCGATAGCCCAGAAAAGGCAAAAGTTTGGCCCCGAGAAATACGCAGCGTTGGCCGAAGAGGTGAAGAAATTGTTGGACAACAACTTAATCACACAGGCCGACCAACCCCAATGGGTGGCTAACGCCGTGTTGGTTAAAAAATTGAATGGGACTTGGCGGCTATACATCAACTTCACCGATCTCAACAACGCCTGTCCAAAAGATTTGTTCTCAATGCCCCACATCGATCACCTCATAGACAACACGGCGGGCCACGAAATGATGTCCTTCATGGAAGCTTTTGCAGGCTACCACCAAATAGCCATGTACGAACCAGACCGGCAACATACCTCATTCTTGATGGAAAAGAACATCTATTGCTGGAAAAGGATGCCCTTCGGCTTAAAGAACGCAGGGGCAATGTATCAAAGGCTGGTCAATCATATGTTTACCGACCTCATCGGCAAGTCGGTGGAGGTTTATGTGGATGATATAGTCATCAAGAGTCTGAAGGCGGAAGACCACCTAACGCACCTGGCGTAAACTTTCGACATCCTAAGAAAATTCAACATGCGACTAAACCCCAAGAAATGCAATTTCGGGGTCGAGTCGGGAAAATTCTTGGGACATCTAGTAAGCAAGCGGGGGATAGAGGCAAATCCCACCAAAGTCAAAGCCATATTAGACATGGGAGCACCTCGAAATGTAAAAGATGTACAAAAACTCACAGGATGTCTGGCCGCCTTGAATAGGTTCATCTCCCGAATGGGGGACAAATGCAAGCCACTGTTCGATGCAATCCGGAAAAAGGTAAGATTCGAATGGACACCCGAAAGCTAGGAATCTCTTGATAAAATCAAAGCCTACCTAGCGGACGTAAGTATTCTATCAAAACCGGTTCCAGGAGAAAAACTTTTCTTATATCTTGTGGCTTCCGAAATGGCTCTGAGTGTGGTCCTCATCCAAGTGGAAGACATGAATGAATTTCCAATTTATTTCATCAGCAAGACACTGAATGAAACTGAAGAGCGATATCCGGTGCTGGAGAGATTGGCATACGCGCTAGTCATGAGCATAAGAAAACTAAGGCCATACTTCTTTGACCATCAAGTCGAGGTCCTCACCTCCACACCCCTGAGGATTGTTACATCGACCAGATACATCGGGCGATGCCTCAAATCGGAAATTGAGGTCGGACAATACAGAGTAACATATGCACCCCGACCTGCCATAAAAGCCCATGCATTAGCCGACTTCATCGTGGAGCTCACCTTCTCATCAGGAGCAGAAGATTCAAACAGCCCGCCATGGAAGTGTACGTGGACGGGTCGGCGACCTCCCATAAATCGGTTGCCGACTTGGTTTTGATAAGTCCGGAAGGAAAATGTAGGTCCCGAACGGGTTTTGTGAGGGTAGAAGTCTAGA
Source organism: Stenogyne calaminthoides (assembly GCA_037126765.1). Taxonomy (NCBI): domain Eukaryota; kingdom Viridiplantae; phylum Streptophyta; class Magnoliopsida; order Lamiales; family Lamiaceae; genus Stenogyne; species Stenogyne calaminthoides. The sequence goes on along the minus strand of JBBCBC010000024.1, from coordinate 14,782,230 downwards.
GAGGAGGGGTGAATAGACTTCTAAAACTTTTCGTGTGGATCAGGTGTGATTTGCAGATTGCCTAATCAGAGTGCTAGTGAGTCAGTTTGGACTGATGTTCAATCTTACTGAGTGCCTGAGGGCAGATAAGTTTGATATCTGTCAGTTTAACTGAGAGTGCGGAAGCTTGTTTTTACCTCGTGTTGAAAAACCAGTTTTATCAAATCAGATTCTTAAGTCAGTTTTCAATCAGCTGACTAAGGTGTCAACCTGATCAGACCAGTTGCTTGGTGTAGACTGAGCTTAACTTAGAATATGTATGCAATTTTAAACTCAGTTGTGTGAATAGTGTAAAGCAATAAGGAAAGCAAGTAAATGCACACAAGACTTTTATAGTGGTTCGGATTTAAACCCGCCTTTACGCCCACTCTTCCCTTAACACAAAAGGGCAACCTTAACCGAACTTAACCAACTTTTACCGAACTTAACTCAAGGGACTTATCTCCTCACGATTGCTAACAGATGTTTATCGAAGTTCACACTCAACCGAACTAGAAATCACACTAAAACTAGAATCCATAAAAACTAGAAATCTTTAAATTTGCAGAACAAACTTAACCTAACTTGAGTTTGGGTAAAGAATGTTTGAGGGTTCCAACTGGAAATCTATCCTGGTGTATTAGGTAGCCAAATGCTAGTGGATAGGATTTCTTGCTAAGAACGATGGGATGAACACTCTAAGAATAATCTTCAAATATGGTGTTCTTCGAGCGGAGATTTTGTCAGTAGTTTTTTTCTTTTTTTCACCGCTTTCGATCTCAGATATTTTTTCTTCATTTTGAAGATCGATCCCATTTAATAGACCTCGAAATCAAAGAGCCGTTGGAGAGCAATTTGAATTTTGGGCTATATAAGGTAGGTTGTAGGATATGATTGTGACGTGCTCCGATTATCAGCGTGGCCGTAGGTATGATTAGCGACGTTTATGTCCGCAGCGTCGAATCCCTTAATGTCAGCTCTTTTTGTGCACGTGTCGCTTTCTCCTTGGCTTCGCGAGGCGGCACTTCAGAAATTTGTCCGTTAGACGATTGATATTCCTTTTGTAGAATATTCATCTTGTCTGGTGTATCTTTTGATTGACGCCAGGTGTGAGCTGACTTGATCAGATAACTGATCAGTCTACCTTGTTGAGTCTTCTGCTGCAGATTGTCTTAGCTCAATATGCAGACTCGACTGATTGTAGGTCTTCAGGTCTTCTGGTAGTCTTCAGATCTTCAGGTGACTCTGAGCCTCGGTGTCTTCTACCATACTTGTAGTCTTCGTGTTTGTTTCTCGAAGTCTTCAGTTTATCCGAGTCTTCGTGTTCATCCGAGTCTTCAGTTTATCCGAGTCTTCGCCTTTATCCGAGTCTTCGTGCTCATCCGAGTCTTCAGCAATGTTCTGCGCTTTCACCGATCTTTTGACTTCTTGTCTTCTGATTAGTTCTTAGTCTTCTGATCATCTGACCTTATCTGGGTCATCTGATACTTCGACCTGACCTATACATATTGAGTTCCCCCTCAATATGTGACTTATCTTTTACATCAGCTATCTATACATTTCAGCTGATCATCTTAATCTGATTCAAAGTCATCAGCCAGCTAACAGGTCTGACTGGTCCTATTACAACCTGTTTTGGAACTTCCATCAAAACTAAAATACAGATTTCCCAACAGAACATCCTTGAAAAATGCCATCACCTTCGATTTTCCCGCAACAAAAAACGAGGCTGAATACGAAGCACTTATTAGCGGCCTAGAAATGTCGACGGCCATGGGTGTCAAAAGACTGCAAGTCCATACAGATTCTCAACTCGTGGCCTACCAAGTCTCGGGAGAATACGAGGCACTGGACAATGGGATGACGGTCTACCAAGAGATTGTAAAGATGTTGTGCCAAAAATTCAACCAAGTTCATGTCAAACTGATTTCGAGAGAACAGAACTCGTGAGCCGATACCTTAGCGCGGCTAGCAACTTCCGAGGGGTCACAAAAAATGAAGGATGTCACCATCACGACATTATCCCACCCATCCACCGCACACGCGAGAGTTGCGAACCTAGAAACCCCAACATCGAGCTGGATGACACCCATCATTGATTACTTGATGGCAGGTCTCCTGCCAACAGACAGGATCCAAGCTCGGCAGCTACAATTGCGAGCCGCAAGATACATAATGATCCAAAACAAGTTGTACAAGCGTGGTTTTAGCATTCCCCTACTCCGTTGCATCACACCTGAACAAGGGCAAGTGATCCTGCACGAAATACATGAAGGGGCATGCGGTAACCACACCGGGGGAGAATCGCTGGCCCACAAGACCACAAGACAAGGATATTTTTGGCCCACACTAAGGGCCGACGCCCGCAAATGTTATAAGTGCCAAATCTATGCCCCTTCCATCAAAAGTACCCCAGAGGAGCTCACAAGCATCCTCAGTCCTTGGCCATTTGCAAAGTGGGGGATAGATATTACTGGCCCACTCCCAACAGCGCCGGGTTCGGTCAAATACGCTGTGGTGGCGGTAGATTACTTTACAAAATGGGCCGAAGTTGAGGCACTAGCGACCATAGATCAAAATCAGGTCATCAAGTTCATATGGAGGAATATCATCTGCAGATTTGGTTTACCACAAGCAATCATATCAGACAATGGTAAATAGTTCGACGACCTCAAAATCGAAGCATTCTTCAAAAAATGGAAGATCACGAAACTCTTCTCAACTCCATACCATCCACAGTCGAATGGCCAAGTCGAGGCTGTGAACAAAATCATTAAACACACTCTCAAGGCCAAGATTGATGGGGCAGGGGAAAATGGGCTAACAAGCTCCCGGATTTTTTGTGGGCCTACAAAATGACCTGCAGAAATTCAACAGGAGAAACCCCTTACTCACTAGCCTTCGGGACCAAGGCGGTTATACCCGCAGAGGTCAAATTCCCCAATATTCGCACAAGTCAAGTCGCCTTTGATCAAAACGAGGAGGCCTTGGCCAGAAACCTCAACGTGCTTGAAGAAAGGCGGTTGGAGGCCAACATGAGAAACGGAAGGTACAAGCAGAGGTCGGAGAAGTACTATAACTCCAAAGTACGACTCTGACGCTTCAAAGAGGGAGACTTGGTACTTAATAAGGTACTCGGCGAATCAATAGAAGCCCTTGGTCCAAACTGGGAGGGCCCATTCAAAATCTCAAAAATCCTGCCGAATGGAGCCTACGATCTCGAATGACCAGATGGCGTCAAGGCCCAATACCCATGGAACGTGACACATTTGAGAAAATATTATCAATAGGTTTACACCCCTGTAATCGACTACTTATCAACTACGTATCAATAATAATGTTTATTCTTCATTTCAAAATTCCTATGTAAAACCCAAAGGGATTATGTAAAGAAAACATAAATTACCCGAGGTACGACTTTCGACATACCGAGGGAAGGATCGACACCCTTGGAGGGGCGACCTACCCCGACTTTGTAAGACGACCAAAAGTAAAAGTCTAAATATAAAGTCGCACAAATAATAAGACGACGAGGACTAAGAAGATACCAAGTCGCATAAGGAAATCAAGTCAATACATTGAAGGAATACAAAAAAAAAAGGAGAAATTTCATTATATTCAAAGGGGTGGCCCGAAGGCAAATACACGAAATTAAGCCCGAAGGCGGATACATCAGGAAAAAGAAAAAGAGGTACAACAAAACAGGCTCTTCAAAGGTGCCGCCGCTTAGGGCCCTGCAGAACTACCGCTCAGCCTCTCCCCAGCATTCCCATCCGCGACCTCCAGCAAAGGGGCCTCAGGGATCGATTCTGACACCGGCTGGACGACCTCCAGATCAGGGACTGGGTGCACGATCCGACTTGGGTTGGCAAAAAAGGAAAGGTCGACACCCATGTCTTCCAAATCCTTAATCTCCAGAAGGACGGAGGGAGCAGGAGGACAATCGCGAACGTAATCAGACAGCTTGGCGACAAAAGGGGCAAGGTCGCCAGCTGGATTTGCCCTGTGAAAGACCTAGATAACCCAAACATAGGCCATCACGTACGCGAAGTTGGCGCTGAGCTCCTCGGTCCTCTTGAAGTCGTCCTCCTTTGCGACTAGCGCCCTCCCTGCATCAGCCAGCTCGCCTTACAACCGAATCACGCTTGCCTTCTTGGCTCTCAGTTAACCCTCGACCTCCGCTAGACATCCCTCAATGTCGGAAAGCCTCTCGATCAGTCGAGTTGAGGCCTCCGGTTTCTTACAGGCATCGACCCACGGTCTCGGAAAACAAGTAACCTTAAACCGATCGATGACACCCATCATTGGCCTTATCTTCAACTCCGTGTCTCCGCCAAGCCTCCAGCTCCAATTGTGGAATCTAGTTGTAAACTTCTCTAGGTAGAAGTTTTAGGTTCCCCTTGTAGAAAGCTGGGCAAGGGATCCCCGCAGAATATAAATATGGTGTTCTGCATTTTGTCGCCGGGGAGAATCGCCTTCATTTCAAGCCCCAAGACCACAAATCAAAGAGCATTGTTTTTGTGGGTCCAGAAATGTGGTCCAATCTACCCCCTTCCATGATTTATGTTAGATTCAACTCAAGATCCCCTCCCGGAGATAAGTGGATATTATCGCCAGAATATTCTCTTGTCGGGGACCCCAGCCGGGATGACATTAAATGGGTCAACCTCCCCGTAGCTCGGGCCTCGGGAGATTGTGGTTTACTGAACTTATCGAGAATGGCAACAGTCTCACGAGTTGCAAAAAAAATGGATCGATCTTCATCAACTCGATTTATACATAAAAAGAACAGAATCATTAAACACACCATCTAATCATTCAAGATTGATGGTCAACAACTTTTTTAGGCATTGACAAGGTCAGCGTCCCAACCTAACCAAGAATCGTCCTCCGGATGACGATCTCCTCAGGGAGCAGAGGCGATCTGCGAGGTCGGGCAGGGCTGTGACCTCCCAGTCCCCTGGCTGATCTCCTCCCTCGCCTTCTTCCGAATGGGCTCGGAAGCTGGTTCTTTCGACTTCCTCTTGCCCTTCTCGGCAGCGGAGGGGCCGGAAGGAGTCGAGCTCGGTGGAGGGGTGTCATCGGCCACCACATGCTTCATCTGGCCCAGCAACGACTTCTTCCAGGAGGCCATGATCGTTGCGGAGGGCTGACGGCGGTAGACGGGAATGTCGAGATCTGCAAAAAAAATAAAAAATCCTAACATATCAGCCGCCAACACGAAGAATCGTGAAAGAAAGTAGAAAGCGTAAGAATAGGTACTCGCAGGGGATGTTCAAGTGGCGAGGATAGGTATAAATCCCGGCCTTTAGTCGATCGAGCTTAGAGTTAAGGGCGTTGACGTCGCGAAGACTCGGGGTGGTGTCGCGAACGATCATAAAAGCCTCTTGGAAGACCCAGTACAGATCGGCGGTCGAGGGCGTAAAAACTGCAAAATAAAAAGAGAATTAGATCAGTACGACCTTGGAATTATAAAAATAAGGGTATACCATGTTCGACTCGACGCGCGTAATCCTTGGGAACCCGAATGGGTATTGTACTCGAAGGGTCCGCCAATTCCCAAGCACCCCCAACAAACCACCACTTCCGGTGCCAATCGACGACCTTGTTAGGGATTATAGCAGCTGGCTTGAATGATTGGCGACATCACATAAGCGACTTCGCGGGGGTCGGCATCCGGTTTAGCCCAGCCAACCCCGGAACGGTCATTGAAGAGATTATGTAGCTCCAACCGTTCGGGGTGATCTGGGTGAGGCTTTGATTCCAAGCCGCCAATAGGTGGCAGATCGCCGGGTGAAGGGGAAAGTAAATCCCCGTCTCCATTGTGTGCTCGTTGACCGCAATCATCCCTGGAGGCGGCTGGTCGGAGGTCGCCCCATAGAAATGCATGTCTCGGGGCACTTTATACAATCGGTGGAGGGTACGCACGTGTCTGTTAGATAGAATCGACTTGTATTTAGGCAGGTCGGAGGCCATGTATTCAGAACGAACCGACCTTCTATATGCACGTTAGGTCACTTATATGAGGCCTCGGCCGAGTAAGAGTGATAGGCGAAAGCCCGCTCATAGGCCTCGTAATCCCAGGTCGGAGCCGAGGTGCCGACAGGTTGTTCCCGCGCCGATGCGGCTGGGCGAAATGTACCGATATCCAGGGGAGGGAGATGAGTAATATCCTCTAGCTCCTGCAAGAATCGCTCATCAATGCCAGCAATATCCTAGACAATGCACCGGATACCCGTGGATGAAGACCCGCCTTCATAACCGGAGGCTGAACCGGAGCCGTGGTGTTGCTGGAGGTGTGCTATCGCGATATTGTCATCCTCTGGGGATGAAGAAACCGTGGGACGAGGGGCGATCAACGTCGAAGGATCGGAAGCCATGGAAAAAGAGTTGAAATGGGGAAGGTTACCTAAGTGTTGTCTCGTCGGAAACTTGGAAGCTGGCCGGAGTTGAAACGTTTGGATTAGAGAAGATTTTGGCTGCGCGAGAAGGAGAAGGAAATGGGAACAAGTATGAAGCCCTAGCCCTTCTTATAGAAGGGAACGGGGGTCAAACTGCAATAAGGGCGTAATTCGGACCCCTCCTAAAGAAACAAAGTTGCGCAAGTCGCGCGTAGTCTACACCACGGTCACCGGTTGGAGAGGTTTGCGGTGCATGACCTCACCCGTCTACAAAATCATCATGGCAAACCCATCAAATCTCACGTCAACCCCAGGAACCGGGCAACAATCTACCTTCCCGAGGGTAACCAGGTGCCTCGGGAATGCATTCTGAGGTCGACCCGCCACATGTTGATCAAATTACGAGTCAAGTCTTGGTCCCGATGCAAGCACATGACCTCGACTTGAGGGGCAATTGTTGTGGCATGAAATAATCCAACCCGGTGAGGCGATCAATTGGAGCGACTTTGCTAGGAGTCGGGAGGCCACATAATGACTTCATTTGAGTTGAGAAGGTCGCGGAGCGACTTGGGAATAAACGGAGGTCACGTTCGACTTTGGAAGAAACCACAGGTCAGAAGCGACTTCGAACGAAAATTCATGAAGAGATAATCATGGCAAAGATACAGACAGTTAGGGGTGCGGATATCACAGGACGTAAGCAAGGCAAGTGTATCCAGATGCGGAAATCGCGAGTTGGCCAAGGAAACCCTAGCCCTGGCGGCTGGTGCCCGTCGAAGGAAGCCCATGAAGATCTGTAACCTAGTTTTTTGTCTATAAATATAACATGTATGCTTCATTGTAAAAGGAGGAAAACCTTAGAACCTTAGACAGAAAATAGATAATAAAGTACTCCTAGCTTGGGTGCCCCCAGACGTAGTCTTATTCAAAAGACGAACTGGGTAACCAAATTCGTGCTTTGTTCATCGTTGTTCGCTATTATATCCTTATATCGTTTGTGTAGGTCCCAAACGGGTTTCGTGAGGGCAGAAGTCTAGAGGGGAGGGCTGAATAGACTTCTGAAAACTTTTTCGTGCAGATCAGGAGTGATTGAAGTTTGCCTGATCAGAGTGCAAGTGAATCAATTTAGACTGATATTCAATCTTTCTGAGCGCCTGAAGGCAGATCAGTTAGATATCTGTCAGTTTGACTGATAGTGCGGAAGCTTGTTTGTACCCGTGTGAAAAACCAGTTTTATCAAATCAGATTCTCAAGTCAGTTTTCAATCGGCTGAGTAAGATGTCAACCTGATCAGATCAGTTGCTTGGTGTAGACTGATATTAACTCAGAATATCTATGCAGTTTAAAGCTCAGTTGTGTGTAATAGTGTAAAGCAATAAAGAGCAAGTAAATGCACACGAGATTTTTATAGTGGTTCAGACAATCAGTCCTACGTCCACTCTTCCCTATAACAAGGGGCACCAACTTAACCAACTTAACCGACTGGACTTAGTTTAATGTGTTAGTCCAACACCCAACAGATGTTTATCGAGTTCACACTTAACCGATCCCAGAAATCAGAACTAGAATCCCTAGTCTGAAATCTTGCAAAAACAAACTTAACCTAACTTTGAGTTTGGGTAAAGATTTGTTGTGGTTCCAACTGGAAATCTATCCTAGTGTTTATGTAGCCAAATGCTAGAGGATAGGATTTCTATGCTAAGAACAATGGGAAGAACACTTTAAGAATAATCTTCAAATACGGTGTTCTTCGAGCGAAAATTCTGGTATAGATTTTGCTTCTTTTTCGATTTGCTCGGTTTCTGGTGTATTCTTCAATTTTGAAGAGCAATCCCATTTTATAGACCACGAAATCAAAGAGCCATTGGAGAGCAATTTGAATTTTGGGCTATATTTGGTAGGTTTGTAGGATTTGATGTGACGTGCTTCGAATATCGGCGTGGCCGAAGGCATGATTAGCGTTGTTTGTGTCCGTAGCGTCGAATCCCGCATTGTCAGCTCTTTTTGTGCATGTGTCGCTCTCTCATTGGCTTCACGAGTACAACACTTTAGTATTTTTTCTATTTGTCGTTTGATATTCTTCTTCTAGAATATTCGTATGGTCTGGTGTACCATTTTGGTTGTCACCAGTGTGAGTTTGACCCGACGGATAACCCATCATCCTACATAGGGGAGTCTTCTCATGCAGATTGTCTTAGCACAATTTGCAGACTCGACTGATGTAGGTCTTCTGGTCTTCTGATAGTCTTATGATCTTTAGGTTACTCTGAGCCTCAGTGTCTTCAGTCATACCGAGTCTTCAGGTTTCTCTGAGTCTTCAGGCTTATCTGAGTCTTCAGGTTTCTCTGAGTCTTCAAGCTTATCTGAGTCTTCAGGTTTCTCTGAGTCTTCAGGTTTCTCTGAGTCTTCAGGTTTCTCTGAGTCTCAGTGTCTTCTGTCTTCACCTGATCATCTGACTTCTTCTTGTCTTCTGACTTGTCTTAGTCTTCTGATCATCTGACCTTATCTGGTCATCTGATAATTTGACCTGACCTATACATATTGAGTTCCCCCTCAATATGTGACCTATCTTTTACATCAGCTGTCTATACATTTCAGCTGGTCATCTTAATTTGATTCTAAGTCATCAGTCAGCTAACAGATCTGACTGGTCCTATTACAACCTGTTTTGGAACTTCCATCAAAACTAAATACAAATTTCCCAACAGTTTGCTATCCTAAACGGATACTTTAGATCTCAAACAAGTCTGATTCCCATCGGTTACACGGACTCGGAATTCCAATCAGACATAGATTCCAAAAACTATCTACCTCAGTTAGTGTGTTTTCATTTGGTAAATGTAGCCATGACATGGAGGAGTATGAAACATGATTGAATCATGAACTTAACCATGGGAACAGAGTAAGTAACTGACTGTGAAGCAGCGAAAGAAGTGTTTTGGCTTGAGAGACTTCTTAGTGGACTTGGATGTAGTTTTTAATTTGTCCAACAATATTTGCTGGAGGCAGGTTTAAATTCAAGAGAACCAAAGAGTCCACGAGTCAAATAAAACACACTGAAGGAAAGAAATCTTAGACGAGAAATCGTTACAGAGAGGAGATGTAGAGGTGACTGAGATCGCATTGGGGATAACCTAGTTAATCTTTTCACAAAGTGTCTGCCTCTGGAAACATTCAAGAAACATGTGGGAGGAATGGTTGTCAAGTGTGTAGCCAATCTGCTTTGAATATAAGTGGGAGAGATATTATTAGGTTAATATAGGTGACATTAGATATCACGTAGATTCTACACGAGACGTGCTGTAGTATACTTAAAAGCAGACTTTGAGTATAAGTGGGAGATTGTTGGGGTTATACTGGAAAGTATGCTTTTACTTTTTATAACCCGACTGAATTTCTGTCTTATTTGCTGAAATAAATTATTTATCACTGATGCTTTAAATATCATTGAATGTTTCATATATTTACTGCATAACTGTTCAATAAATAGTACGTGTTACATTATAGTTAATTTAGTGATACCAGATAACATAAGATTAAATTAACAGTCCCTTGTAACTAAAAGTACAAAATTCACGATATGTGACCTATCTTTTACATCAGCTATCTATACATTTCAGCTTGTCATCTTAATCTGATTCCAAGTCATCAGTCAGCTAACAGATCTGACTGGTTATATTACAACCTGTTTTGGAACTTCCATCAAAACTAAATACAAATTTCCCAACAATTTCCCCCTTTTTGATGGAACCAAAACACTTAATCAGAAAAATAGATAACATGAGTAGAAATGCAGATAATGAAAAACAATACATACTTCAGAAGACAATGAGATGTTGTCTTAGAATCAGAGAGATAGAATATTTCATTCAGATAGGTGTGTGCATTACAGAATACATAAAAACATACCTATCATCTGATTCCAAGTTGTCTTCCTCAGGTGTACTTGAACCTTTGAAGTTCTTTGGGGATTCCAAACATCTTGTACATCCTTTGCACATCAGCTTGTCCATATCTTCTCTTCTATGGATCCCTCCTTTGTCAGCAAATCCATAGTAGGCATCCTTGAATTTTACAGCATCTAGCTTGTTGTCTGGACGCAAAGGTGTAAGAAGTTGTTCAAAGGGAGGAGTTTCAGGTATCAGTGACATGATCTTCCCTTCCTTCATCACCGTCTGGTAGAAGTCCGGCTACTTCGTTTCTAACCCGGGCCAAATTCATCATCATTTTCTGTCTGGTCTTGATGAATCGAAATCATCTCCAGGATGTATACGTCACACAACCATTCTGCTCTGATCTGATCCCATTCTGGAAGCAGATCTAGCCGGGCACAGAGGATGTCTTTTACTGGTGCCGGAAAGGCTATCTCTTCCCAAGCAATCTCCTCTGCTGCAGCTTCATTCTTCCTCTTCCTTCGGATGTATGCGATGTTTAGTCCCTTAGCCTCTAACCACGCTTCTTGATGGCGACTCTCTTATTCTCCGTCTGTTTTGCTCTTGAAATTGTTCAGGAGACATCTGGTTTTTGGTAGAGGATAATTGTCCTTGTCTCTGAACTTCAGCAGTAGCTTTCATGATCTTGCCTTTGCCTTTCTTCCTCTTCAGAGTCTTCTCAGGTTCTTCTTGTTCTTCTTCTTCTGCTAGTTTCTTAGCGAGTTCAAGGCTCTTGGCCTGATCATCAATTTCCAGTCTTTTCTGTACAGACAAAGAGAAGTCTTCAATCTTATCGACTCGCAATAACATCCTAAAGAGAAATCTTCGCTAAGGATCTTTTGCTATGTTGCTCCACGCTTTTTGATCGCCAACAAGATCAGTAGATGGAGTGGATTTAGGCAAGTCAGATACAGTGGTTTCTGGAAAAGATGCAATAGTTACCAACTGTGTCTGTTTTTTTGATCTCTCTCTTGTCCTTCCCCCTTTTTGGTTTCATCAAAGAGGTTGGACAACCCCTGCATTCGTGAGCAATAAAAACTGCCGTGTGATCTCCTCTCTCGAAGTTCCTCAATAGCAAGAGGAGTGATCCGAAAGCAAGGCGTAAGGTGCGGAGTTAAAAAAGCCGTCGAGAGCTAATTCGGCGTCCTTTCTTGCTCGCTCAGAGAAGCTAGAAAGTGCTTCCAACCTATATCCATGTGGTTGTCGGGCTTCTCTAGGGATGCCCGGACACTTTCCAAAGAGCACTGTGGTCTCATTAAGCATGTTTGTCCGAACTTTGAGTTTATCGACCGAGAGTGAGCTTTTGCCAAGAGGATTTACTAGTTGCATCACATCGTAAAGGATGGCATTGTGCATCCGTGAGAGTTTCTCAAATGTGAGACTCCTTTCTCTCACAACCGCTTTTGTTTGCTCTTCTTCAAACCGCTTCATCGATCTCGCCAGGAGAGCTATGAATTTGTCTTCAATAGCAACCATTACCCCATTCTCGAATCTTCTCAAAGACAAAGATCTAGGGTATCGGAGCTCAAAGATAGCATGCAGTCGATGTTGAAGCCTTGCCAAGTTGGGTCTCATCTGCAAGACCCATTCTTAGTTCATCTAAGCAGCCTCCTCAAGATCTCAGAGGAGGTTGAACAGTCTCCTCTCTATTATCAGCAATCCCGAACCTTTCATGAATCAACCATCTGATATAATCCTCATAGGCCAATTTGACAGCGCTATCAATCCCAGCATTGTTCAAGCACTTCATCTCCAAGTCTACAAAGAAATCAGATCCCGATTTTTATGAGGATCAAAATTCCTCGATGCTTTTCAATCTGATATCCCTCCGTAACACAATCTCTTCTATCCGGGTTTGGATGCCGGATGTTGATCCAATTCGGGAACGTGTCCAAAGAGATATTCTTGATTCGTTTCTTCATAATTCTTATGATCGGGCTTTCAGAGTCAGGTGAAGCAAGCACGGTTCTGGTATTGAAGGGGTTATGAGAGACGGACACATGCTTGTCAGATCTCTCAGGTTCTGGTAGCTTGTTCGGAGATTGGGAGTGAGGTGGGGACATTTGTGGTTCAGTTCGCTTTCCACTTATTGAGGGGGTTCGGCTTCCTAATGGTGTTCAATGGTTGGGGAGTGGGAGATCCGGGTGATCCGACCGGTGAGGGTGAGGGTGAGAATGTTTTGTGAGGAAAAGGTGGTGGTGATGATTTTTGAGGAGAGGGTGATGGCGATTTGGAGGTGGGTGTAGGTGATCTTTCTTTCTGGAAGATCTTGGTGAGAGGCAGAGAATCAGATGGTGATTCTTCCTCGGAGTGCTCCACTTCAGTTCCTCTGACAGCTTTCTCTCCTTCTTCTTCAATCATCCGCCGTCCCCTTACTTCACCGGCAAAGGTGCTCGGAATCGCATTATCCTCACTTCGATTCAACCCGAATCCGATCCTCCGCTCGCGGAACTTACCGAAAGGGTAACTAGGAGTAGTCTTCAGAGGAGAAGTAACTCTCTTCCGTTTTTAGGAGCATCCGGTTTCTTGGCCGATCCTTCCTCTTCAACCTCTTCTCTAGAATGGCCGCTCCTCGCGCTCAAGATGTTTGTTGCCTTTTCTTTTCCCTTCTTTTCTCCCTTTGGTTTGGGCACATAAGAGTAGGGTCCCCATCGATTGTCCAGCAGAGGCTCATCCTTGCCCAAGATGGCCTTGTGCTTTGCTTGATACACCTTTGCACCATTCTCATTCCATTCATAATTCTTTTGGCAAATTTGTCTGGACCAGAATGATTGAGATTTTGTGCATGAAGGAGCACTTAGAAGATAAGCACACTTCATTCCTCCGGGTCGATCGAACTTCCCCGAGTCTTTCCGCTAGCCTTGCCTTGACCATACCCAACCAATCCATATCCAAGCTTTCTTGATGATTGCGTCATGACACCGATCTTATAAGAAGTGACAAAGATCAAGATCAGAGGGTTGAGCACATAATCACCTTCCGAACTATCTCAAGGAGAAGGCAATATTTCTCTTCGGGGGAGGCTTTGACATTCGTTGTATTCTCCTTGTTTATCGGTCTCAACAAACCGGCTTCAAGAAAGTCCTTCTCTCCTACATCGGGCTTGTGTAGGTTTCGGGTTGATGCTTCCTCGAGTGAGGCCGAAGATCCTCTGGAGATCATCATTCGACACTCGTACTTCCAATCCACCAACGGATGATGTCAGGTCAGCATCAATGTCCTCGTCCTTCTGTAGATTGTACAGAAATTCTAGGGCTTCATGAGTGTAGACTATGTTCTGATGTCTAGAGAAATATTGTTCAAGACCACACGCTTGCAAGCACTCCAGAATTTCCAGTGATTCAGGATCTGAGGTGATTGAAAATACTACATATTTCTCATCAATGATGTCTTTCTTCATTGATGCGAAGTTGCAAAACTTTTTCCCTTGGCCCTGTCGTGCAACAAGATATGTCATTTCTATATGATATACAAATTGATGTTAGTTTGAATAAATTATTTCAATAATCTCAGTCAAATCAGCAATCTAAGCATCAATTAAGCAAATAAGCATGTAGATCGATGCAAATAGAAATTACAGAGACATAGCAGCACGACTAATAAACCTAGATGAATTGAAATCATGCAGTACTTAAAGGAAAAATTACCAGATATTGATTCGTAGGATTGAGAAATCGTGATAATAGAATCAATTGATTTTGGAAAGTAAATTTCTGAAGATTTTAAAATTTTGATCTTTTAAGAATTGGAGAAGACGAAGTAGTGGAAAGAAGGTTTTCTGAGAAAGATTTGGATTTATAGTATGCGAGGGAAACCTTTTTGCACAACTTTCCAAAGGTACTCAAGTGTCCGTGTTTTGAAATCAATGGCTGAGATTAGTCGGCCAAAAAGTGTTTTAATCGCACGGTTGAGGAAAGTAGTCATCTCGTATTTCGGACTCGAAAATTCGCAATAAAACGCATTAAATACACATTCCCATGTCCGCATTTAATGTTTTGCAGTGCATGCGTCACAAAGTTAAGAGAAGGCAGAGTAAAAACCAATTTATTTAAATAATGCACATAAGATGATCAGAAAGGGATAAATAAGAAACGTATCCGACTGATTGATATTGTAATCAACCAGTTACCACTGTGATCTGATCTGGTTGGCTTGATCATTGTTGACCTTACTGATGGTAGCCTATACTTTAGCATTTCCCAACAATATTCCACTCATCTGATCAGATTTCTATTTGATCCACTTCGTTACTTATATGATCCACTTATCTGATCCTCTTCATCCTTCAGTCTTCTTCTATTCAGGCCGCATTTCCTATGCACTTTAGTCATACCCCCGCCAAAGCATTTACTTCGGGGAGTCAAAAAGTCGCCTCGATTCCCAAATCGGCGCGATTTGACATTCCGTAATAATGGTTTAGATACGTTGTGATTACTCACACCGTTAACCCATCCAACCATCGGCCGCGTGTTCCTTACGCGTTGTCGATGCAAATTTCTCTTAAGGTCTTCTGAGAAAATAAATTTGCATTTATACCCCCTGCGCTTTTCTCCTATAAATTGGCCCGGGTGTTAGGCAAACAACACAACATAAACCATTCATCTTCTTTAGCTTATACTCCATGCTTTCCGATGAATCCCTTTATTTCCTGGAAACTTCCCAAGAAAAAGCCTTTAACCCTTCTCCAATGAATTCAAATTTTCTCAAATCAACCATTTCCGTTCCTTCACACTACTTTCGTCGTCATCAAAGATTACACATACGATCATTGCAAAGCTTTTTACCACCGTATAGATTCGCTATAGCAAATGAGAAGGCACTTCTCCTAACCGTATGCACCTTGTGTGCCTATCGAGATGACGAAATTAGCATCAACAGACTCAAGATGATACAAAACATGGGTTTGATATGCGGTCTTGATCGACAAAAAGTGATCTTCGTATCAAACTCAATATTTGCATGCGACACTAGTGGCCTTATGGTCTTTTGACCAAATATTTGGCACTTGTGGTCCCATTTAACAAAATTTGGGAGAGCCCATTGATTTCAGTGTCTAGGGGCTCCTCGCATAGAAATCCTTCAAGGCCGCTCTCGCCTCCTCACTCAAAGCTCCGAGGGTGGCTCAGATTATCTTAAGGCCTCACACCTTTTAGGGGTCGGGGAGAATGAGAGCATCGCCTCTAAAATCTTTAAAGCCTCTCTCCCCTTCCTAGGATAGACTTAGGGTTTATGGTTTATGATTTATGTCTTCGACCTCCCAGTCCTCTTGTACTTGTAGCTTGTAATGTAACCGACCTCCTGTCCTTATCAATGAAAAGTTCTATTATGCGATTTGTAGCCTTAAACTTAATACAACTTGCTTGTTGGTCAATCGTAGTTTTAATCGACTTATAAAGTATCCTTCCATTCTGATCAGTTCCCCCTTAATCTAATATATCTTAAACTGATCAGTTCCTTGTCTGATCTTCAGATCGGCTCCTTGATTGATTTTCTAATTGGCTCCTTATCTGATTTTCTGATCGGCTCCTTGTCTGATCTTCAGATCGGCTTTGGTTCGATCGTCCGATCGGTTGAGATTCCTAACTCAACCGATTCCTCTTAACTGGTTAGTCTTTTAACCAACTGTTCTCGAGATCACCCACCTAACATTTCGTGGACTTTCTCCGAGATCCGTGGCCCTAGCGATTACATAATTCTCTCAACTGATCTCGCCTAGTGGCTTAGTTAAAATATCGGCTTTCTGCTTATCAGTATGGATCTTTTCCATTCTGATATTCTTCCTTTCAACATGATCTCTGATAAAATGGTGTCTGACATCCACATGCTTGCATCTTGTATGTAGAACAGGATTCTGAGTGATTGCAATAACACTATTATCGCCACGTAATATAGGCACGTTCTAGCTACTTATGTTGTAATCCTCACCGCCGACTTAGCCAGCAGCTTGGGAACAACACTTCCCCGCAGCCCATATATTCTCGCTTCAGTAGATGTGGCAATCGATGTCTGCTTCTTCGAAAACGAAGAGATTAGTTTACTACCCAGAAACTGACATGTACCTGAGGTTGACTTCCTGTCGATTCTGCAACCTCCGTAATCAGAATCAGAATACCCACTAAGCTCTAGATTATCATTTGATAGGTAAAATAAACCAAGGTTTACTGTCCCCTTCAGATACTTAAGAATGCTTCCAGGTAGCTTTTCATTAGATTTGCCTGAAATCTGGCACATACACCTACTGCAAAAGTGATATCCGGGTCTGGCCGCAACAGTATAGTAAAGATCTAATGAGAGCCGATATTCTTTCTAATTATTTTTCTCGACCATCCTCATCCGATCCATCTTGAATCCGCACATCATAGGAATTTTCGCTTCCTTTACTATTCTCAATTCCAAACTTAGCCAACAAATTCCTTGTGTATTTTCGCCGCGTATGAATATCCCTTCAGACTCTTGACTTGTAAACCCGTAGAAGTAATTCATCCGACCCATCATGGACATCTCAAACTTCCCTTGCATCAACTTGATGAACTTCTTACATAGCCTCTTGTTGGGAGATCCGAAGATGATATCGCCCACGAAATCAAACCATCGAATATCTTCTCCATCTTCTATTATGAATAAGGTTATGTCCACTATTCCTTTAGTGAACCCACCGCCTATCAAGAATCGAGAGTGTATCATACCAAGCTCGAGGAGCTTGTTTTGTTATAAAGAGCTTTTCTTAAATCCAAGACACTTGGTCGCTTTTTCAAAGCCCGGAGATTGTTCAACATAAACTTCCTCTGCTAGTACCCCGTTTAAAAATGCACTCTTTACATCCATCTGATACACAATGAATCCTCTCGGGCAAAAGATATGCCGTAAAAAGTTCTAATGGCTTTAAGCGAAGCATCGGTTTAAAAGGTCTCATCATAATCAATTCCTTCTGATTATGAATACCCCTTAGCAACAAGTCTTACCTTATTTCTGGTTATGACATTATTCTCTTCTCTCTTGTTCTTGAATACCCACTTCGTGCCAATCACGTCTTGATGAGTTGGTCTGTTCACCAGTTTCCAAACTTGATTCCTCTCAAACTGTTCCAGTTCTTCTTGCATGGCTAGAATCCAGCTTGCGTCTTGTAGAGCTTCCTCTACTTCAATTGGTTCCTTCAAAGACAGATAACAACAATACATGGCACTTTCACCAATCTGATATCTAGTTTTGACTCTATCAGATGGGTCTCCAATAATCAGATCAGTTGGATGACTGGTTATCCAGGTCCTTCTTTTCTGATTTGCGTCTATTTGGAGAACATCATCCTCTTCTGATAGTAGTTCATTACTAGTGATTGGGAGTGGTGCAGAATTATGATCCACTTGATATGAACATATCTCAGCTGATGTTGGACTCATCATGTGCTGATGTCTGTCCGTAGGAATTTCAGGAGTTCCCCCTGAACCAGATTGTTCAGTTGATACTGTCTCAGCTGTACCCGCTTCTTCATTGACAGTTGTGCGTACCTTAGGGTCTGATTGACCTGGTGAATCAGCAAGATCAAGTTCTGGGATATACACTGTTACGTGTTCAGATTCTTTCTCCTTGATACTTAACTGATCCATTTTCTACGTATAAGGTACCGGTTGATCTGGTACTGCTTGTTCTGAGGCAGCTTTCTCTTGTTCAGAAGATGTCTCATCAAAGACCACATGAGGTGTTTCTTCCACAACTAGAGTTCGCCTGTTGTAAACCCTGAAAGCCTTGCTGGATGAGGAATATCCTAAGAATATACCCTCATCTGACATGGCCTCAAAAGTCTTCAACTGACTCTTCCCATTGTTGTGTACGAAACACTTGCACCCAAAAACATGGAAGTAAGAAACACGAGATTTTCTGCCCTTCCACAGTTCATAGGGTGTTTTGAAGTGAGCCTTAGTCAGAGAACATCTGTTCTGAGTGTGGCATGCAGTATTGATGGCTTCTGCCCAGAAACGGCTTGGTGTTGCATGTTCAGCTAACATTGTGCGAGCAGCTTCCTTGAGTGTTCTGTTTCTCCGTTCTGCTACTCCATTCTTTACCTGATCTGATTTTCACTATGCTGACACCCTTTTCGTTTTGTAGTTTCTTGAGCAGCTCAGGTATCTTTGTTGTTGTCTCATTCTTCTTATATATGAATACAACCCAAGTAAACTTGGAATAATCATCCACGATTACCAGAGTATATTTGCATCCGCTGAGACTGACTGGTGTAACTGGTCCAAATAAGTCCATATGGAGCAGTTGCAATACTCTACTGGATGCTGGTCCAGGTATTCCCTTGAATGAGGCTTTAACCTATTTTCCCTTCTGACATGCGACACATGTCTGATCCTTTGAGAATACCTCATTCGGAAGTCCCTCAAACAAAGACATCCTAGCTATCTTGTTAATAGTTTTAAAGTTCAGATGACTCATTCTTTTGTGCCATAGCCAACTGCTACTTTTGGAACTCTTAACAATTAGGCATGCATTTTTCGGACAACTGTTCCAATCTGCTGTGTAGATCGTTCCTTTCGTTGAACCAGTTAGCAAGATTTGTTGAGTAGCTCGATTCCTTATCGTACACTGATCACTCGAGAACTCAACACTGAATCCGTTGTCGCAGAATTGTGATATTGATAGTAGGTTATGCTTTAAACCTTCGACATACGAGACTCCAGTTACTTGTACGTCATCATTCTCTAAGGTTCTGAATCCTTTGGTAAAACCAAAGTTATCATCACCAAAGAGTACACGTGGGCCTTCTTGTTCTTTGTAAGAGCTAAGGAGATGTTTTCTTCCAAATATGTGCCTTGAGCATCCACTATCGATGTACCGATAAGTTGCTTGTACACCTCCTTTGTTAGCCAATCCCACCTAACCTCAAATTGGTCTTCCTCCTTAGCCATCGATGCATTTCATTATCCTCAAGAGAATATCGATCTTCATGGTTGAAGAAATCATCGAAGATTGCTTATCAAATAGAAGTCCTCCAATCGATGAGTAGCCGTAATCCTCGGAAGGCGGATAGAATCATCAATTCCTCGATGTGGTCGACAACCATGGTTTTTCTCGTCTCTCAGAAGCGTTGCTCTCTTCTTCGCTTTTCTTTTCTTTTCTTGGAGTTAGGTCCGACAATTCATTTGTAAGGACCTTTGTTTTTAACATTGAAGCATGATCCACGATCCACGGAACTTCTTCGCGGGTGTGAGTCACTTCGTGCAGTAGGATCCGCCAGTGACTTTCCTTTATGATTGTAATCTGGACTCCTTCTATCAGACCTGTTGTCTCTTCTTGCATCTGACCGATCATCTCTTTTCTTATCTTCTCTCGAGATCCTCTCGGCCATCGATCCGGTCCTTTCGGAGATCCGTCGGTTGCCTCCCTGCTTTCTTCCTCTACTATCTTGATAGTCCCCAGAGAATCTGCGATACTTACCAAGTTGAATGTTAGATCTTTCAAGTTTCTGGTAAGTAAAAGCGATCTATTCAAACAAACTTATTATGTTTCCAACCCGGTTCAATGGCCTTTGATCCGTCACTTTGGGTGCTTTGAATGCAACTGATTTTGATGTGGAGGTTGTGGCTTCAGCAGTCAACTCGTCTTCTTCTTCTTGCCCTCTTTCGCTCAGATCGAACTCATGGGCTTTAAGACTTAGGAACAGGCTACTTGGCTTCATCTTGGCAATGTCTTGGCAATCCTTGATTACCGTGACTTTTCATGTCCCACTTCTTGGTGAGAGATCTCAAGATTTTTTAATTTATGTCTTTATCCCACATGTCTCGGCCCAAGTTCTCATAGCTTGTTTATCGCCATGGTGATTCTCCCATCGAGCTCATTGATGGTTTCGCTTGGCAACATCTTAAGCTTCTCGAACTTCACCAGTTCAAATTTTGCAATCACCGGTCTTTGATCCGATCATTTCCTTCCCACATCTCGCCAAGTTTATCCCACATCCGTTTAGTTGCCTTGAGATACTTTTATCTTTTCTTTGGTGACCTTATCCATGGTCTTCATGATTATATGCCTAGCTATTATATCCAAAACATACAACTTTCTTTCTTCGCAGATCCATCGTATGGGACTCTTTCTGACAAGGCTTCCAACCGCAAAGTCTCGATCACCTCCAACAAACCGGGTTGTCGTGACATATGATGATAGGTCCTCGTTCAATGACTTCCATCATTCTGCCGCTTATTGACCCCAGATGGTTGCATATGTATATTGTCCAATCTGCATACTCATCAATTGAAAATTTAGGCAAACCATGATACATACCAGAGGTATTATCCATGCTGAGTGATTATGAAAACGAATGAGTTTTTGAAAATAGTTTTTCAAGATCTGTTCAAATGACCACAAAGATTCTTCCTCAAGAACCGATGATACTCAAAGTCAGTGGTCTGTAGAACCACTGCTCTGATACCACTTGTAGGTCCCGAACGGGTTTCGTGAGGGTAGAAGTCTAGAGGGGAGGGGTGAATAGACTTCTGAAAACTTTTTCGTACAGATCAGGAGTGATTGCAGTTTCCCTGATCAGAGTGCAAGTGAATCAGTTTACACTTATATTCAATCTTTCTGAGCGCCTGAAGGAAGATCAGTTAGATATTTGTCAGTTTGACTGATAGTGCGGAAGCTTGTTTGTACCCGTGTGAAAAACCAATTTTATCAAATTAGATTCTCAAGTCAGTTTTCAATCGGCTGACTAAGATGTCAACCTGATCAGATCAGTTGCTTGGTGCAGACTGATATTAACTCAGAATATGTATGAAGTTTAAAGCTCAGTTGTGTGTAATAGTGTAAAGCAATAAAGAGCAAGTAAATGCACACAAGATTTTTATAGTGGTTCAGACAATCGGTCCTACGTCCACTCTTCCCTATCACAAGGGGCACCAACTTAACCAACTTAACCGACTGGACTTAGTTTAATGTGTTAGACTAACACCCAACAGATGTTTATCGAGTTCACACTCAACCGATCCCAGAAATCAGAACTAGAATCCCTAGTCTGAAATCTTGCAAAAACAAACTTAACCTAACTTTGAGTTTGGTTAAAGATTTGTTGTGGTTCCAACTAGAAATCTAACCTAGTGTTTATGTAGCCAAATTCTAGAGGATAGGATTTCTATGCTAAGAACAATGGGAAGAACACTTTAAGAATAATCTTCAAATACGGTGTTCTTCGAGCGGAAATTCTACTATAGATTTTGCTTCTTTTTCGATCTGCTCGGTTTTCGGTGTATTCTTCAATTTTGAAGAGCAATCCCATTTTATAGACCACGAAATCAAAGAGCCGTTGGAGAGCAATTTGAATTTTGGGCTATATTTGGTAGGTTTGTAGAATTTGATGTGACGTTCTTCGAATATCGGCATGACCGAAGGCATGATTAGCGTCGTTTGTGTCCGCAGCGTCGAATCCCGCATTGTCAGCTCTTTTTGTGCACATGTCTCTCTCTCATTGGCTTCACGAGTACGACACTTCAGTATTTGTCTATTTATCGTTTGATATTCTTCTTCAAGAATATTCGTATGGTCTGGTGTACCATTTTGGTTGTCACCAGGTGTGAGCTGACCTGATCAGATAACTAATCATCCTACCTGATAGAGTCTTCTGATGCAGATTGTCTTAACACAATTTGCAGACTCGACTGATGTAGGTCTTCTGGTCTTCTGATAGTCTTCTGATCTTTAGGTTACTCCTCGAGCCTCGGTGTCTTCTTTCATCCATCCGAGTCTTCAAATTTCTCTCGGGTCTTCGGGCTTATCCGAGTCTCCGTGTTTCTAAGTCTTCAAGCTTATATGAGTCTTGTGTTTCTCCAGTCTTCTTAGGACTTATCCGAGTCTTCGTGGTTTCTCTGAGTCTCAGTGTCTTCTGTCTTCACCGATCATCCGACTTCTTCTTGTCTTCCGACTTGTCTTAGTCTTCTAATCATCTGACCTTATCTGGTCATCTGATAATTTGACCTGACCTATACATATTGAGTTCCCCCTCAATATGTGACCTATCTTTTACATCAGCTATCTATACATTTTAGCTGGTCATCTTAATCTGATTCTAAGTCATCAGTCAGCTAACAGATCTGACTGGTCCTATTACAACCTGTTTTGGAACTTCCATCAAAACTTAATACAAATTTCCCAATAGTTTGCTATCCTAAACGGATATTTTAGATCTCAAACAAGTCTGATTCCCATCGATTTCACTTTTAATTTTAATTCCAATCCGACATAGATTCTAGAAACTATCTACCTCAGTTAGTGTGTTTTCATTTGGGAAGTGTAGCCATGACATGGAGAAGTATGAAACATGATTGAATCATGAACTTAACCATGAGAAAGTAAAAGAACCGAAAAAAGAAACATTTTGGCTTGAGACTTCTTGAATTTGTCCAAAGAATATTTGAAGGAAAGAAATCAAAGAGTCCACGAGTCAAACAAAACACATTGAAGGAAAGAAATCTTAGACGAGAAATCGTTATAGAGAGGAGATGTAGAGGTGGCTGAGATCGCATTGGGGATAACCTAGTTAATCTTTTCACAAAGTGTCTGCCTCTGGAAACATTCAAGAAACATGTGGGAGGAATGGTTGTCAAGTGTGTAGTCAATCTGCTTTGAATATAAGTGGGAGAGATATTATTAGGTTAATGTAGGTGACATTAGATATCACGTAGATTCTACACGAGACGTGATGTAGTATACTTAAAAGCAGACTTTGAGTATAAGTGGGAGATTGTTAGTTATAATTTGAAAGTATGCTTTTTTACTTTGTATAACCGCATCAATTTCTGCCTTTATTTGTCAAATAAATTATTTATCACTGATGCTTTAAATATCATTGAATGTTACATATATTTACTGCATAACTGTTCAATAAATAGTACGTGTTACATTATAGTTAATTTAGTGATACCAGATCACATAAGATTAAATTAACAAATTCCTAGTAACTAAAAAAGTACGTAATTCACGACCCGTATGGAAATGAACAAACCATCGTGAAAGGTTGAAGTGTAAGGCCTCGATCGACTTGTCTTGACCAAGAGATTGCACTAGTGCATTATGATGTATTGAATGGGACCTACATGAGGATAAATTCTTCAAAGACCTAATATAGAAGAATTAGACATCGCTGTTCATTATTTCTTAATCTCGTCCCCTTAAATAGGATCGTGTGGAATCACTAACCATTGCTTTGACTTATGATGGGAAGAGAATCAAGAAGATTCAATACCTTGATCTTGGGTAATGTTATTGTCATTAACGACAATTGCTAAGATTTAATACTTGAAACGCGTGTGCGCGCCTTGTTTGATTTGTCCCTTGGGAAGCTCGGTTTTATCGTACAAATCTTGCAAGTGGAATTAGTTTCCGGTATGGATAATAATGTTGGGTCATTCCTTGACCAAGGAAAAATATGTTGATTAATATGAAACTATTTTAGTGGCCTAAATTAATTAATGGACTGGATAATCTTAAACACGGTAAATAATAAATCCAGAGCCATATTTACAGTAATATGTGTTAAGATGGATAGTGCAATATTAATTATGTAGTGGGATTAATTAATATTTATGGGCTTGGATAATATTGTGGCTCAATATTAGAAATTCAAGGTCCATTGGAAGGTCCAATCATAATTCTCCTAAATGCCCCTCAAGTAATCCAAAGATAAAATCCAATAACTGAAAAATGTGTTTTAAATAAAATAAATTATTGTTCCTAATTTTTTCATAATTTTCGAAAAACATTAAAGGAAGAAAGAGAAAAGTTTTTCTTGATTTTCTTGGAAAGATTTTATGGAATATGTATTCTTGGAATACAAGATTATCCCATAAATTCAAGAAAAGTCAAAGAGCCTATTTCTTCCCTATTTAATGTGAAATTTTCGAAAATCCCTTAATATAAAGAGTTAGGATTTTTGTGGAATATTTTAAATATGTAGAAAAGAATATATTAGATATATTCAAGATTTCTTGGAGAGCAA
This sequence comes from Stenogyne calaminthoides, assembly GCA_037126765.1. Lineage (NCBI taxonomy): Eukaryota > Viridiplantae > Streptophyta > Magnoliopsida > Lamiales > Lamiaceae > Stenogyne > Stenogyne calaminthoides. The sequence continues at coordinate 14,757,895 of JBBCBC010000024.1, read as the reverse complement.
GAAAATGATTTTCCCATCTTATTCCTAGGGCAAAAATCGGCCCCCCTTGTATTATAAATAGGGGATGAATTTTTCATCCCTAGTGAAATTCCATGTGTTGGAAAAAGTAGAAATCCACAAAGGTGGTGCAACATAATTTTATTTTTCCCTTTTGTTAATTGTTCACAAGCATCCTACCACCGGATTGTTGGACAAGGAAGAGGGAATACTTGGGAAGGTCTTTTGGTGTGTTCGTGTGAATGGGATTCATCTTCTCAACGGTTGTCACTCCGAGAGGTTAGTTCACGTAAATTCCTAGCAATTCCATGCGTAATTTATGTGACGAATTACATGACGAATTTGTATGCTTGATTTGTTGTTGAATTATTATTTGAATTAATATAGGATTAATTCATGCTAGTAATAATTGTTAGAATTAAATTTGTATTTAAATATTCATCCCGAATAGACCCGAACAATCCATTCTCCAAAAGTACGAGCAACTATCTGGTACATAGATAGTGGATGCTCAAGGCACATGACTGAAAGTCAACATCTCCTCAGCAATTACATTGAGAAACCAGGCCCACGAGTTCTCTTTGGTGACGACAACTTTGGTTTTACCAGAGGAGTTGGAACCTTAGTGAATGATGATGTACAGGTTACAGGTGTTTCATATGTTGACGGCTTAAGGCAAAATGTGTTATCTCAGATTACAATTTCATGACAATAGTTTTTAGTGTTGAGTTCTCTCGCAGATAAATGCACAATCAAAATTTGAGTTACTCAACAGATCCTCGCTAACTCGCTCCGAAAAGGAACCATCTACATCAGATTGAGACAGATTGTTCAAGAAATGCATGCTTGATTATTAAAAGTACCAAAAACATTAGTTGGCTCGACACAAGAGAACGAGTCATCCGAACTTTAAGACTCTTAACAAGATAACAAGGATGTCCTTGGTTGAAGGTCTCCAATGAAGTTTTCTAAGGATCATACATGTGCCGCATGTCATAAGGGAAAGCAAGTCAAGGCTTCATTCAAAGGGATTCCTTCTCCTCCATCCAGTAGAGTATTGCAACTGCTCCATATGGATTTAGTTGGACGAGTTACTCCTCTTAGTTTCAGTGGACGCAAATACACTATGGTGGTAGTGGATGATTACTCCAAATTCGCCTAGGTTGTATTCTTGTATAAGAAGAATGAAACTACAACAAAGCTACCTAAACTTCTCAAGAAGATTCAAAATGAAAAGGGTCTCAACATAGTGAAAATCAGATCAGATAAAGGTACAAAATTCTTGAACCAGTTTAAATTTGATTTTTTCTCTGGGTTTGGTATACAGCACGAGACATCAGCTGTCAGAACACCACAACAAAATGGCGTAGCAGAAAGGAGAAACAGAACACTCAAAGAAGTTGCTCACACCATGTTAGCTGAACATGCAACACTAAATCGTGTCTGGGCAGAAGCAATCAACACTGCATATCATACCTAGAACAGATGTTCTCTGACTAAGATCCACTTCAAAACACCTTATGAACTATGGAAGGGCAGAAAACCTCAAGTTTCCTACTTTCATGTGTTCGGGTGCAAGTTTTTCATTCAAAACAATTGGAAGAGTCAGTTGAGAACTTTCGATGCTAAGTCAGATGAGTGTATATTCTTTGGATATTCCTCAACCAGCAAAGCATTTAGGATTTTTACCAAACGAACCCTAGTTGTGGAAGAGACACCTCATATGGTCTTTGATGAGTCAACATCTGATCAGGAGAAATCTGCCGCAGAACAAGTCGTACCTTATGAACCAGAAACACTGAAAATAGATCAGTTGAGGCTCAAAGAAAAGGATTCAAAACACATCACTATGTATATTCCCAACTTTGACCTTGATGATTCATCAGTCAGACCCTAAGGTACGTACAACTGTCAATGAAGAAGCTGGTACAGCTGAGACAGTAACAACTGAACCATCCAGTTCAGGGAACCCCTAACCATTGAAGACGCACTTCAAGGTGCAAGTTGGATTCTAGCTATGTAAGAAGAACTAGAGCAGTTTGAGAGGAATCAAGTTTGGGAACTTGTAGACAGACCAACCCACGAGGATGTCATTGGAACCAGATGGGTCTTCAAGAATAAGATAGATGATAACAATGTGATAACCAAAAATAAGGCAAGACTGGTTGCAAAGGGGTATTCACAATCAGAAGGGATTGATTATGATGAGACCTATGCACCTATTGCTCGCCTAGAAGCCATTCAACTATTTTTGGCTTATGCTACTCAATTGGGATTCACTGTGTATCAGATGGCCATAAAGAGTGTGGTTTTAAACGGAATACTAGCAGAAGAGGTGTATGTTGAACAACCTCCTAGCTTTAAATTGAATAATCAGGTATACCGTTTAAAGAAGGCTCTTTATTACCTGAAACAGACTCCCAGAGCTTGGTATGATACACTATCCCAGTTCTTGGAAGAAATTGTTTCACTAAGGGACTGATTGATAGGACCTTATTCAGAATTAAAGATGGTGATGATATTCTGATGGTTCAGATCTATGTGGACGATATTATCTTCGGATCTCCCAATAAGAACTTATGTGATAAGTTTAGTAAATTGATGCAAGGGAAATTCGAGATGTCCTTGATGGGTCAGATGAACTACTTTCTAGGTCTTCAAGTTAAGCAAGATCATACTGGGATCTTCATCTATCAGGCCAAGAATTGTAAAGCTGCAAAGATTCCAATGATGACTGCCTTCAAGATGGATTCAGATGAGAGTGGTCAGAAAACTAATTAGAAGGAGTATAGGGCTTTGATTGGATCCTTATTATACCTTACTGCCAGTAGACCAGATATAACCTTTGCAATAGGTGTATGTGCCAGATTTCAGGCAAATCCAAAGCAGAGCCACCTGATAGCAGCTTTAGCAGATTCTTAAGTATCTGAAGGGAACTGTGAACCTCGGTTTATGGTACCTGCAGATGATAATCTAGAGCTTATTGTGTACTCTGATTCTGATTATGGAGGTTGTAGGATAGACAAAAAATCAACCTCAGGGACATGTCAGTTTCTGGGAAGTAAACTGGTCTCTTGGTTTTCAAAGAAATAGACTTTTGTTGCCACATCTACTACTGAAGCAGAATATATGGCCGCAGGAAGCTGTTGCTCCCAACTGCTCTGGCTTTATCAGCAGCTGAGGGATTATAACATTATAGCTACGAATGTGCCTATCTTCTGTGACAGTAATAGTGCAATTGCAATCACTCAGAATCTAGTTCTGCATACAAGATGTAAGCATGTGGACATAAGACATCACTTTATCAGAGACCATGTGGAAAAGAACATCAGAATGGAAAAAAATCATACTGATAAGTAGAAAGCTGATATTTTAACCAAGCCTTTAGCTGAAGTTAAATTCAGAGAACTATGCAATGTGCTAGGGCTTCTGGATTTTGGAGAAGATGCACCAGAATACTTCGGTGGATTAATCTCCAACACTAGTTGGTTACATGCCTGACCAGGTAAGAAGGTCAGTTGAAGAAGGACACTTCAACCGACGATAGGATCGGGCTAGGTAACGATCGAAGGAATATCGCTTGAAGGGGAACTTCAACTGAATAAGGGTTTTTAGATCAAAAAGAACCTCATCTGAGGGATAAAACATTGTTGGGAAAATTTACAAAGGTTTAGGCTACACAGTAAGGTCAACAAGAATCAGATTAGTCATACTCGACAAATGTGGTAACTGATTGATTACGACATCAGTCAGTCAGATATGTTTTCTGATTTCGTTTATCTGATTTCATTCACCTGATATGTGTTATCTGATTTACTTACTTATCTGAGCTTATCCATATATATGTGATAATTGATGTGTACATTACTTTATGACGCCATGCTTGCAAGCCGCTTAAATGCGACATGGGATTTATGTATAAAATGCATTAATTGCTAGTTTTTAAATCCAAAAGTCTCCCGCTTTTTAATCCTCAATAAAGACGACATTTAACTTTTCAACCGCTTCATCTTGTCCATACGTTTTTAAAACACAGATATTCAAGTATGCAAAAATAATCGTGCAAAATGTTTTCCCTCCTACCTATTTAAACCCTAAAACTAGTCTGAAATAAACCTTTCATTTTTCTTACTCTCAAACTTTCAGATTAGAAAATTCCATTACCAAAAAACTTACTAAATACTCTTCAAAATCAATTCAAAACCGTAAAATTACTTATTCTTCAAATTGCTTATTCTGGTAATTGATATTTTATACCTTTAACGTTTATATGATAGGGTTATAAGATAGTTATGTACTGTTCATAATCATGTTTTAATGGAATTTAATTTGATTAATGCTTATTTCTCTGCTCACTATGAACAATATGCATATTTGGGATTTATACTCATAGAAATGGTTCACATATTGCTCTATTAAGCTTAGTATTGTCTGTATTAGCATGGATTTTGATTAGCCTAATTTAGAGTATATTTATGTGTTTACAGAAGTGGCAACCTCTAGGGCATCTACTGAAGTTTGTGACTATGAGTCTATGATTAAAGACGTCATTGATGATAAGTATGTAATATTCAATACAACTAATGATCCAGAATAGAGAGATATTCTAGAATGCCTTAGAGAGTGTGGGCTTGAACAATACTGTTTCCGACACTTGAATAGTGTGAGCATTATTGAATCCCTTGAGTTTTTGAGGAAATTAAAGGAAACCGAGGATAAGGAATTGTATTCGTTCGTTGGAGGTAACAAAATTGAAGTGAGCAACGACCATCTCGGAAGGATCTTTAGGCTTCTAACCGAAGGAATTATCTCGATGAATTCACAAATGGGATGTTTGACAAGGAATATTTGCGTATAAGGTGCTATATGCCCGGAACATTACCAACATCACAAATGTTAAGGTTCCATACTTGAAGAGAAAGTACATTACTCTTTGAAATCGCTTTCAAAAGTAATTCTAGGTATCGCTTTTCACCCGATGCCCTAACGCAAAAAAAGCAAAGACGTGATGACCGCTATCATAGAAAAGGCTCCAAACATGAACGATGATGGGGTTATTCAAACACGTGATGCCGCAGAAACGGCCGGTTCGCTAGAATGAGAAGAACCAAAAGTGGTTCTCGCCAAGAAAATCTACAATATTCACAAGGTCTCGGCGATCCTTGCCGATAAAAATCCCTAATTATCCTCGTCGAGGTTGAAGGAAGCCATATCCGAGAAGTACAAGGCTCTTTATATAAGGATGAGGGGTTGTTCGGGCAACGAGATTGTGATCCAAAATCTATGTGCCGGTAAAAATAAAGAAGGAGAGTCAGCCCTCTTCGGCAGTAATCAAGCACAAGGTCAGCCCAAGATGAGAGTTTTCAAAAAGAAAACAACAGCAAATAAACCGCACGAACATCCTCAAGATGTGGGTAAGAAATGCCAAACAAGCTCACCACCATGTTGCCAAAGAAGGTAGGAATGCCATCCGAGGTCTTCGATGATGACAAGATGATGGAGATTCTCGAATCAAAGCATGAGCAACCCACCGTGGAACAGTCAGTGAGGAGACCGCTCGAAGTTCAACACACAACAAGACAGGCTGAAATGACAAAGCAGAGAGGAAACCGGCCGATGGAGGATGGTGGAGAAGAAAGAGAACAACCGAAGAAGCTCAGATTTGTGTCCGAACCATCTCGACTCCCAAACTTGAAGTCCTTTATTCAAAGGTCCCGAACCTACTCACTACCCAGATCACCGACACCCCCATCACCCCATCCCGATATACCCCTTACCTCGCCTCCTGCATAACCTACTCCCACAACCTTTTTTTGCTCAACTCGAACTGGGTTTATATTCGAAAGCTAATTCCATCTCGCAGGCCCCCTTCAGAAATCCTTATTGAGGCTTCACACCTTAAACCGCCAACTCGATAGCCCTAACCTCGAGCCTTCGAGCCTTCAACCTCGAAACCATCTCTCATCCCACACCTATATCACCACAACCTGAGCCATTCAGAGAAGCAACTCTGGATATTCAAACTGCTCAGCAAAAGGCAATGTTTGTATCCATTGTTCATAACCCTTTCAACACAAGAATCGGTTCAATCTCCTAACCCGAGAAGCCAATAGTCGATTTTCCTGAGGAGAAGGGTGGAAAATTATCTCGAACAAACATTATCCTCGATCCGTAGACCATCCCGTGTTAGGAAGTTTGTTGCCGATGTTCTATTCTGGAGGGATGTCAGACTGCAACACATCGAGGACTTTTTGATTGTCCTGGATGCCTTTGGGAGTGATGAGTTTGAAGAGATGGAGCTCAAAAAGAAGAATCTGGCAGGAGTGGTCAGTGCTGCTTAATTGGCAACAAATGACGATGTTGCCTCGGCCGGGTAAAAAAGTCGGCGGACATATCCCGCTATAGAAGAAGATGATCACCGGATGGGACATCGAGCCAAGAAATGATGAATCAATTGAGTGTGAAACAGATGAGACCCTAACTAGAGAGGCACAAACATCTGATCCAGTCTTTGTGATTCCTCCTGAAACTCTAGACCAAGTTCCGACGACTATTCTGGGTGGGGTAAAGGCTTCAGTAGAAGCTCAATTTAGCACCCTTGCTGCAAATTTGATGATTCAAATGGAAGAAAGGACAAAGCAGCTTGTTGAATTTGAGAGGAATCAGACTGCGAAGAAGTTGACGGAGATGCATACGGACATTGCTCTGAAGGAGATGACACGGGTAGAGACTATGTTCCAAAAGCTTGTACTAGAGGTGTCAATGCTCTCTGATGTCATAACACTTCTTGTGGAAGCTTACAAGTCCCTAATGCAGGCAGATTTCAACTTCTAGGCCTCTGTGAAGAAGTTTGAAGTTTATGTATCTATAGCTAGGAAGGCCTTTGGAAGAAGTTGTGTAAAACCGCTGACTCGCACCATCATCTACTTCGTCCATACAGATTCAGTCATTGGAAGTGGAGGACCTAAAGAAAGAGATGCTCACTCTTTTCACCAACCTGGAGAAGAACATCAGACTCTTTTTTCATGCAACCAAAAAGGGGGACGGAAGAGTTGAGGCTGAATCAGAAAAAGAGGATGTCCAGCCATTAATTGATCATAGTTGTCGCTATCGCACTCAAGTCGCACACCTTTTTTGAATTAGCCGACATCGAAGTTGATGAGCTATTTTCCACTATTGAAGAATATACGTAATGTTTGACCTTCATGATAAGGCCATTTCAACAAAATCGCGAATGGATTGAGGACTTTTTCTCAAATGTTCAGAAAAGACTACAATCAAAAGAAGAAGCAAAAGGTCTGGAGCTGGCTAGGAAACTTGAAGAGGAATTTGCTTCAGGATAAGCTGAGGCAGTGGCAGAAAAGAAAAGACTGCAGAAAGGCAAGCAAGTGAAGGAACCAAAGAAGAAAAATCGTTGCGTGACCTAATCAACTACTTTATCATCGTAATGCATCGTAGAACAACAGGATCAGGTCAAGAGAAGAAAGGTCATAGAAGAAGCCACCAAAATGAAGAAGTTGCGCGGAGCTGGAGGCCTTGATAGAGCATTCAGAAGGATGCAAAAAAATAGAGCCGTGGACCGGCCGATGAGACTCGATAGAGCGCGGCCTTACCTCGCCAAAGATGGATGACATTCTCTTCAGGCGAGAAGATCTTCATGAACCTTGGAGGATAATAAAGACAAACTGGTTGTACGATGTATTAATGATACAACGAGTCCCAGAAGAGAAGGATGATAATCTTTTTTTGACAAAAATCTTTTCCGGACTGCTCGCAATATATCCAAAGATTCTATCGTGAGGTTATGAAGGAAGGACATGATGACAATGAGACCTTCTACACCAAGGTTTGAGTTCCTCGATGCCACCTCTTAAGAGGAACAGATATGACCCAAAGGGCCTTCGTTACAAAGATATATCTTGATGCACCGAAAAAGACAATATTATTGAAGAAGATCGCTGTATGAAGTTACCAAGAGGATGTATGACATCTTTCAAATTCATGAAGGCATGAGACAAGAAATAATCGTAAGATGAAGATCTTAGGTCGGGTTAGGTAACTTTTTGCTTATCATTTCAGACAAGAACTCAGAAAATCTATCGCTGAAACGATTTACCTTTTTTCCTGATCTTAAGACATCATCTCAATATCTTTTGATTTTTGTCTCTAGTTCTTACATTTCGATTATCCGCTTTTTCTAATTAATCGCTTTTGGTTCCATCAAAAGAGGGAAATTGTTGGGAAATTTGTAGTTTTGATGGAAGTTCCAAAAGAGGTTGTATTAGGACCAAATGAATTCTAGTAGCGACCGATGAATTAGAAATTAGGTTAGGATAACCAACCGAGATGTATAGACAAATGATGTAATAGATAGGTCGATATCGAGGGGAACTCAATATGTATAAAGTTAAGTCTTGAAGAATATCAAGATCAAATGACCATCAAATGACCACAAACAAGACTCTAAGATCGATGACCATCATGTAACAAGACTCGTAAGACTAGAATACCTACATCGGCGAAGTCAAGAAGAGTCCAGAAGTTGTACTATGACAACTGCATCGAAGACTCAATCGTAGACTCGATCAACTGACCGATAAGGTCACCAAATCAGTGACACAACCGTGGTTCACCAAGTCATACATGTTCATCATACACAAAGAATGTTGTCGATATTTTAGTTTTGATGAATTATGCCAAAAACATTATCAACTTGTGTTTTTTTGAAGCTAATTTACGATAACAAGCCGAGGGGGAACGAGAAACAAATTGAGGGGAACTCACGAAATCAAACGAGATGATCGAGATCGATTTAGGTTGCGCATTTGTGACCGACGAGATCGATGAGTAAGATGAGTTCCTGAGTTAACCGATGAGCCGAGCAAAATCAAAAGAAGAAAAGTTAAGCCACCGATCAAGATCGATGACCCGATCGATGACCGTAAGAATCGCATTTAGCCGATCCGTGATCGTAAGAGCGCATAAGCCGATCGTAAAGAAACCGAATGTAAGATCGTAAGAGAAGGTTGCGCAAGATCGTAAGAGGAGCAGATGAGATCGACGAGATCGAGATCGATCGAGATCGAGATCGACGGATTGAGATCGATGTGCTAAACCGATATGCTAACCTAATATGCTAACCTCGATGTACTAACTGATGCGATATACCGATATGCCGACTGATGCTATACCGATTGATTATGGAGCCGATCAGATCAAAGTAGAAGAAATCGATATCGAGAACTAGAAATCGTGATACCAGATCGTAAAAGAAGTCATCCAAGAGAAGTCATCTCAAGTCATATTCATCGAGAATCGTAATGCTACCGGCGATCGCTAGCTCGAAAAGCAAGGACCGAGGGTCGATTGTTCAAGACAAAGAACTGAACTCACCACCGAGTGTCGCAAGATGCCCGACGCATAAGGTCCGCAAGAGAAGTCACCAAGGCTCGATAGACCAAGGCTCGATGGAACCGAAGACACCGAGACTCGAGAGAACTCGAATGATTCCAAGGCGAGGAACTGAGGAATATAGCCATTAGAATCAAATTGACGGACCAATGAGAGGAAGACAACCACCGAAAAAAGTCGCAGAAGAAGTTATAGATCAGTATGGATTTGAATGTGACTCCATCCAAAGGTAACATTCAAATCCACACTATAAATATAAGTTCTTCCCTCATTATCAAGTGAAGTGTGAAAAAATGCGTGAAACATCCATCAAGCCAAATCAAAGCATTCCCACCCTAGAACACAAGTCCAGATACACGATATATTCAAGAGTGTTCTAGAACCCAAATCTAAGCAACCCACGATGTATCCTAAGCTTAGAGAGATTTTCCCAACCTTAAATTTGAGGCTAAACAAATGTAAGGGAAAATCTCACCATAGTTGAAACCAAACAAACCTTACCCAAATCAGTTTGATAGGATAAGTTTGTAGGTGAGTTTGAACCCCAGAACATCTAGAATCCCGAAAAGGGGGTAGGCAATCCCGAGAGGGAGATAAGTCCCGCTTGAGTGTGAACCCAGAAACATCTATAAAGCATCCCGCGAGGGTGATAAGTCCCGCTTGAGTGTGAAATCAAGAAACATCTGGTTGCGTTGGACTAACACGTTAAACTAAGTCCGCTTGGTTAAGTAGGTGCCCCGATGATAGGAAGAGTGGATGTAGGAGTTGACCAACCACTATAAAATCGCAGTTCTTTTTACTCCGAACAACCAATCAGATCAAGTGACACCCAACATTCCAACATCACACGCCACTATCGATCAACTTCGGTGAGATCAAATTTTGTCTCAAACATCTCCTCGAAGAAGAAGTTGAGGGATCGATAGTCGATCAAAGGCGACGCCATCAAAGAAATAACAGATCAAAGGAATTGGCTATTTCCCGATTGGGGCAATCAAGATCGCTTCTCCCAAATCAGGTTCATCATACAACCGAATCGATAAAAGACCGTTGATGCCAAACCGACTAAAGGATCAACAACAAGTTTTTTTCGATGCTCAATGACAAGCTAGAATTGATGTAAGAGAAACTTGACAAACCGATTAAAACACTCTACCGCCATGGAATCTGCCAAGATCGCGGCCGATATCGAAGATTCAAAAATCTAACTACTCAAACTCAAGGCATATCTGCCGGGTGATCTCAACAGGCGATCATCGCAATAACTTTGGTTCACCGACCTCCACTCACTACTCTTTTTTTGATCAAACCAAAAAGGGGAAGGACAGAATGAGAAACCAACTGACATAACAAAAAGGGGACATCACAAACTCCTGATCAAAAAGATGTCCAAAGAAAGCAGGTAATCAAGGTCCCGGTGCCAAGAAGAAAGAAGGGCGTAAAAAAATGGCAGAGGCGTAAAATCAAGAAGAAATTCAGATCGAGAGCTTAAGAAAGGAAGGGCCGGAAAAATCCGTATCGTAACCTAAGCCGCCAAAGAAGAGTTGATGAGATCATCCAAAAACCATCGCAAGATGCTAAGAAATTTGAGGAATGGAATAAGATCAGAGTGAATGGCTTCGATGCCTTTGTTCTTAATCTTGTTCCACAAGAAGAATCTCCGATGAAGAATTCTCAACTGTTAGAAAAATAAATACCCTTTTTTTTCCAAGTATCTCGGAAAATGAGGCCAAACTTATCAATGTAAAAATATCTCGCCAAGAGTATGATCCGATGGATTACTCAAGAAGGCAGATGGCTCATTTGATAGATCGGGCATTTCAAAGATTCTATTTTGACATCCTCGCCGCAGAACGACATAACTCGATCCTCAAAGCAGATCGATGATGTCAAATGGAAACTTTATCAAATTTTCAACGCATTTCAAGATCAAAGAGAGATGCCGTATGATACAAGCCTAAAGAGTGAAGAATCGTAAGACTACTCAGATCACCGTTTTTTTTTTCCAAACTTTTCTCGATGTAACATGTAATCAACATTTTTAATGAGAAAAGTTTATTTTCCTCGATCCTAAGACAAAGTCTCATTGTCTTCCCGATTATATGCTCTTAATCGTTTCTATTTTTTTTCAATCAGATTTGGTTTCAAAGTGTTTTGGTTTCATCAAAAAGGGGAAATTGTTGGGAAATTTATAGTTTTGATGAAAGTTCCAAAACACATGTAATAGGACCAAATGAATTAAATAAATTTTACTAATGTTTATATTACTCGCTATAGGAGACCAAATTGATAATGATTGTATAGAACAACCGATGAAATAGATAGGTCACATATCGAGGGGGAACTCAATATGTATAGGTCGATTTGAAGACCCAAAGGACAAATTGACATCCGGGACAAAGCCGTAATGCAAGACAAGAGAAGATCGATCGCTTCGATCCGGGTCAAATATCTCAAAAAGTCATAAAGATCAAACTCAATACCAAGATCGCATCAAGACCTACATCACGAGTCCGCTAGCTGAAGCTAAGTCAACCCAAGACCTAAAGACTTATCGTAGACCGACTGCTCCAGATCGACAAAGTACCACCAGTGAAATCATGTTTCACCTAATCATAGGCCGATGATCCTAACAAGAAGAATGTCGTTTAGTTGAAGAACAACACCGAAAAGTGAGTCTCCGCTATCCAATAAGAACAAGACACGATGATGATCGGAGCCGGCAATTGCGGGATTTGATGCTACTACCAGAATTCGCTACAAAATATAAATTCACGCTGGGCCATGCTGCCTCAAGCTCGGCCACATCAAGCTCAAGAAGTCTACCAAATATAGCCTTCGAATTCAAATTGCTTCCAACGGCTCTTTGATTTCAAGGTCTATATATATGGGATTACACTTTAGAGTGAACACGATGGAAATGCCGAACAATCAAGAAGCTTCAAGCTAATATCGATTTCCGCACAAGAACACGCCCAACAAGAAGATTAATTTTTTATAAGTGTTCATCCCATAAGTTCTTAGCATAGAAATCTTTTCATCTAAATCAGAAGGTCGCTTATACGCAAAAAAGATTTCATAGTTGAACCAAAACAATCTTACCCAAACCCCAAGTTAGGTTAAGTTGTTTAACAAGATTTCGTATCAGGGTTTCTAGTTCCGATCTCCGATCGCTTGAGGTGAAATCGATAAACATCTCATTGGTGTTGACTAACACGTTAAACTAAGTCCAGCTTGGTTAAGTAGGTGCCCCCGATGATAGGAAGAGTGGATGTAGGAGTTGGACCAACCACTATAAAAATCGTGTTCTTTTTATCGCTTATGTTTATACTTGTCGTCATATGCATCCTATTATAAGCAAAACACAACACATGAGCTTAAAAAGCAAAAAATCGAATCACTCTACCCTCACCCGCTTTATATGCATCGCTTTTTAAAATGTTTGCTTCAAGACGCGAAAAATCGGTTTTCAACCTAACCAACAATTGTATAAGAGCAAAAGCTCAAAAGATTACCTTTTTCAAGTGATCGCCGAGAAAGGATCTATTTTAAAACCCGCTCGACCGATACCAACAATTGGTATCAGAGCTGTAGTTCAACAGATCACTATTTTCGTTGATCGCCTCGAACCGATCTTTTTAAAACAAAACCCGATCTCTCAGATAAATGCATATATTCTAATGTTTTAAGGCCATTATCAAAAAAAAAGAAATTGTCGATATTTTAGTTTTGATGAATTATGCCAAACATTATCAACTTGTGTTTTTTTGGCTAATTTACGATAACAAGTCGAGGGGGAACGAGAGAACAAATTGAGGGGGAACTTACTTAAATCGACGTAGATGATCGAGATCGACGAGGTTGCGCAGACGGGCCGATCGAGATCAAATGAGTAAGATGAGTTCCGGAGTTAACTCGATGAGCCGAAAGCAAAATCGTAAAAGAAGAAAAGCTTTAGCTTGATCAAGATCGAAGATCGATGACCATCGATGACCGTAAGAACAGACGAGCCGATCCGGGTGATCAAGAGTAGCATGTCGACGTAAAGAAATCGACCGAAGATCGTAAGAGAAGGTTGCAGATCGTAAGAGGAGCAGATGAGACCGACGAGATCGACGCGGATCGAGATCGATACGAAGATGAGCGATGATCAAGATTAGACGGATTGAGATCGGGAGCAAGCAAACCGATATGCTAACCTAATATGCTAACCCGATGTACTAATCTAATGCGATATAACCGATACGCCGATTGATATGCATCGACCGGATCACGGAGCTGACGATCAAAGAGAAGAAATCGATATCAGAGAACTAAAAAATCGCGATACCAGACGTAAAAGAAGTCATCCGAAGAGAAGTCATCCAAGTCATATTCACCGTCGAGAATCGGACGCTACGATGATCGCTAACCTGAAAGCGCCAGCCGACCAGGTCGATTGTTCAAGATGGGGAAGAATCAACTCGGCCACCGAGTGTCGATGCCCGACGTATAAGGTCCACCAAGAGAAGTCACCAAGGCTCGATAGACTCAAGGCTCGATGGAACCGAAGACACCGAGACTCAGAAACCCCGACGATTCCAAGGCGAGGAACTGGCGAATATACCGTTAAATCACCGACGCGACCAACGAGGAAGACAACCACCGAAAAAAGTCAAAGAAGTTACGTATCAAGATGGATTTGAATGTGACTCCATCCAACGGGTAACATTCAAATCCACACTATAAATACAAGTTCTTCCTCATTATCAAGTGTGGAAGTGTGGAAAATGCGTGAAACATCCATCAAGCCAAATCAAAGCATTCCCACCCTAGAACACAAGTCTCAGATATACGATATATTTAAGAGTGTTCTCTAGAACCCAATCTAAGCAACCCACGATATGATCCTAGTTTAGAGAGATTTTCCCAACCCAAGATTGAGGCTAAAACAAATGTAAGGGAAAATCTCACCATAGTTGAAACCAAATAAACCTTACCCAAATCGCTTGATAGGATAAGTTTGTAGGTGAGTGTGAACCTGCAAAACATCTAAAGAATCCCGAATGGGAGGGTAGGCAATCCCGGTGAGGAGATAAGTCCCGCTTTGAGCGTGAACTCAGAACATCTATAAAGCATCCCGTGAGGGTGATAAGTCCCGCTTGAGTGTGAACCCTGTAGAACATCTCATTGGGTGTTGACTAACACGTTAAACTAAGTCCAATTGGTTAAGTAGGTGCCCCCGATGATAGGGAAGAGGGATGGTAGAGTCGACTCCGAACCACTATAAAAATCGCGGTTTCTTATCGCTTTTATGTTTATACTTGTCATATGCATCCTATTATAAGCAAAACACAACACATGAGCTTAAAACGCAAAACGGAATCACTCCTGCCACCCCTCGCTTTTATATGCACGCTTTTAAAATGTTTGCTTCAAGACGCCTGTAAAATCGGTTTTTCAACCGACCAACAAATGTCAACCTAAGTTGGTAAATTAAACACCAATAAGTGTACTTGATAACCAATGAGAGCAAGACACGATGTACGGAGTCGATATTGCAGGATTCGAGGTGCTTTAGAGTTAAATGGCTAAAAGGACAATTATACATGCTTCCGCCTCCTCTTCCGCAAGACATCCAATCCGTTCCCAGAACCTACCTAAAATAGACCGAAATTCAAATTGCTTCCAACTAGTTCGATTTCGTGCCTATATATATGGGATCAAACCTTCATAGTAAGGTTACAAAATTATACAAGAAGCTCAAAGAAAGATTTCCGCATCTAAGAACACAATTCAAGATTTATTCTAAGTGTTCATCCCATATAGTTCTTAGATATAATTTTTACCTTTAGCTTTTCGCTACTAAAAATATTAGATAAAATTCCGCTTGAACATACAAATCTTATACCAAAACCCACAAAGTTAGGGTTAAGTTTGTTGAGCAAGATTTCGATCAAGGTTTCTAGTTTCGATTTCGGGATTTTTGAAAGTGAGAACTCTCGACACATCTCGTTGTATCAGGTTGACTAACACAATAATCTAAGTCCGCATTGGTTAAGAGTGCCCCGCCGATAGGGAGGAGCGACGAGGATCTAGTTGTCCTAACCACTATAAATCTTGTGTGATTTATCCGCTTACACTCTTAGACACCACCGCTTATATTCCATGATATTGTGAGTCCGGATCGATTTGCATCAAGAACCGATCCGATCGGTTTGAACTTTTGTCATCCGATCTAAAAAGATTACTCGTAACCGACGAGTAAACCGATTTTTCACACGGGTTAACTTATCTTCCGCGACAAACAAATTGAGCCGATGGATCTAAACCGATCCGCCTCTGTTGTCAAGAAGTCGAAGATCAAATTGCAATCGCTTCACTCGCATTCCGATCAAAGCATACTTGATATCCACACCTAATCTCACAAAAAGTTTTAGAAGTTTATTCACCCCTCCCCTGCAGACTTCTACCCTCACAAAACCCCTTCGAGACCTACATGTCACATTTCGGGCATTAAAGTCCAAGTCGACGCATCGCACAATGACTTTGATTCAATTATGATGAAAAAGATGAGTATTCTCTCTAAATCTACTTTTGATGAATGAATCATTTTCTTGGCTCAACTACCACGCACATGCACTTCGTGATGAACCCAATCCAAGCCATATCTACTTACCCATGGAATGGTGCAACCACCACATGGTTAAAGTTCATCACTCCTCACATGTCATGCATATTGACCACAAGTAAAAGGAGTATCGCACCGCCCCCACTAACCGAGACACCCGTGAGACATATACAAAGGAACTACATTAAATGGTTCTAGGATGGGTATACCAATACCATCCAAGGTATTTGTGCATCCACCATGAGATACCTAAGATCTCGTGAGTAAAGTGAGATCTTTACTACACTCTCTAAGAGTATGATGCGCATCGCACACCAATCTCCATCAGATCATCAATATCCCATTCTTGATGATCCTCGATTGGGGCTATTTGAGAATGATGTTTAAGTCATCTCGAGTTCTCACACACTTAATGACAACAATGACTCAAGTGAACACGATATAGAACAAATGCAAACAATCAAACATAATATTCTAATAAGTGTAACGCCATACATTTAATATTAAATAAAAATAATATTAAACCAACACCGAATATTATCTTAAGCATTATGTCCTTACAAAGGATTGTCTTAGACACTATTAACGACACATCATGTGATCCTTCCCTATTGGAGAAAGTTATGTGCTTCTCCGTATAGTTTGTCGTTTAATCGAGAGCATCTATACCGCGTCCGGATGGATTGAATTTGATCACTAATGAAAGAATTAGAAAAAGTGACCGAGGGGTATACTAGGCTTGTCTCGTTGATGTTATATAGAATGTTGCCAACAAGATGGGCAATATTTTCACTTTTGTTGTAGCAGATCTTCCAAGGGTAGATCAACAAGAAGGCGGCTTCCAGACCTCAAAGATATATGAGATTCCAAAACTTGACATATAACCAATCGCTTCTCACCTCGAGGTCTCACAAACTCCGCCCATCGAAGAGTCGACAGATCAAGATCGATATAGCATAATGGTTCCTTCGTGAGTGTTTACCAAAGATATGACCACAATGTTGTCAAATATGATTTGAATCCATGTTGAACTTATTTAGATATACTATTTTACAACAAGAATGCCTGCTCTTTGTTAACACAAAGAGAGTTTTTGGAAGACAAACCAATTAGAGACTAGCAAAATTATGCATTACAGAGAGTATATAGAGGTCGGGCTTTACAAAAGACAAAATTGTAAAGTCCATATGTAATGTCTACCACCACCGATGATGCATATCACTTCCCATATTTCCACCTCCATTATCATCCTCCATTTGTCTAGTCTTCGGAAAAGATGTTTATAATCCTAGGTAATGGTAACAAATATCAGATCTAAACCTTACTTTTCCATAATTTGAAGACTGCCTATTCCTACAACTCTTCTTCAAATTAAGATAGAATTCAAAGAACCCAAGCAACATAATAAGGTTTGATATATTGAAGAGCATGCAACAGATCTACTATCAAGAAAATCTATTAGATTTTCGAGCTTCAAAATCGCATTTTGATTATCCTTTCATCCATTATAAATCTCTTAAGCATAACTTTAACAACAACAAACTTTCTATCATTCTTAACCTTATCATCGGTCAGAGTCAAACATAAGTACCTCATCATAATCATATGAAAGATCATCTCCGCACTAGCTTCATCATCATATTTTCCGTGCTCATCTTCTTCAACATCATCCTTTTCAGATTTTCCTCTTCCTCAAGATCCTCTCGGTTCAAGATCCTCTTCCTCGAGTCCTCTTTCTCGCATTATATTTCAACATCCCTAGGAGGTTATTTAAAGATCGAGCAAATATTCACAGTGAGGGTCATTTCTCCTTCTGCTCTTCTTTCCTTCATACCATTAGCTCTTCCATTGTAAGGTCATCATCGAGTCCTTAGGTTCAACAAGGGGACTTTTAGAACCCGCCATCTTTCATCCTTCTTTCTACATGATAGATCATCAACACCACCATCGGTCCTCTTGTTTTCGTTGTAATTCACTTTCTTACCAAGGTTCCTTTGAGACATCCTCCTTTCCCCATTACCCAACACCTTTGGGGAGTTAATCGATTCTTCCTCACAAATTTATTTTTCTTCAATTTCTCCCCCATTCCTCCGAACTGAGAATCATCATCATGCATTTCAACATCGAGTTTTTGAGTGGTGTTTTCAATGTTTAGGAGAAGGTTCATCGTGGATTTCGTGGGCTAAGGGTTTTTGTAGAGAGATCAACATAATCATTGATGTTGACTTGCAACCCCAAAAAATACATCGTGAAGAACAGGAGGATTTTTCATAAGATTTGTTCGATGACTAGTCGAAAGCCAGAGAGTGAGGGGTATTTTCAGAAACTCGCACGAATAGGTTTTGGTATGGATGACTTGAATGATCCACCAACATTAGTGAATCATAACTGGGTTCAAATAGCCATTTCTCAAGGAAAATAGTTCAACGAGTTTGAAATCGACTTTAGAAGAAGGGTGCGAACAAGGTTTTTTTTGAGAAGGGTTCATGTGAGAGTGTAATGAACAGAAAAGGAGCCAAAGGGTTTTGATCATCGCCTTTTACATTTCATTCAATCAAAATAATACACCCAAAATTAAAAATAATGTTATGAGAAAAATAGGAGGAAAAGAAGAAATGACCTAAAAATAATGAAATAATACCAAGTGTAAATCAAAATAAACCTTGAATCCTCAGGAAAATAACAAAGCTTTCATCTTTCAATATTAAACATCACAAACAAATCAAACTTTAGTAGAGAAGAAAGACCGGAGGTTATTACACAAATCACCAAGAAACCGACCAAGAAAATAGACAACGAACCACCCACTAATGGCAATTTGTGGTCGCAGTGTGTTGTGTAAGAGCCGCTTAAAAACATTTTTTGAAAATCACGGAACCATATCCAAAATTAAATAAACACAAATCACCCAAATAACTTGTTTAAACCCAATGATTCAACTTACCAAGAACATTAAAACAAATCATGTATGATAGATAAAGTTCGAATCACTTAAGGTTTCACAAATTGTCGGGCACACATATATCTCAACACTAAATTTTGCATGAATTTCATCATCAAAGTGTTGCATATTTTAAATTTTTCTTCAAACACATGTTCACATTGATCCGTATTTTCAAAAGAGAACATCGAGTAGTGAGCTCCATGTGACATAGTTACTTTCAATGGATTGTGAACAAACATAGATATATATTTAGTCACCTTTTGAAAAGAGAACATCGTGAAGAGTGCTCAGGTGTGTCCCATAGTTAATCAATGATTACACATCTAAGTTGTTCTTTATTTTAATGCATTTAAGAGATATATGCCTGCGACTCAGATTCAAAACCATGATTCAAACAATAAGATCAAAACACTATCATTTAAAAATTCAAACATAAGCAAATAAGGCACAAACTCATTATCAGAATTATTATGTTGCTTCAAATGTTGGAAACATTTGTCACAAATATCTAGTATTTATTTTCGATATAACAAAGACCAATAGATTTTCTAAGTGAAAAAACCTCTCATTATCAAGGGCTTTTGTGAAAATATTAGCAAGTTATTTTTTCAAGAGAAATGCATTCTAACTTCACAACTTCTTTCTCTACAAGATCTCTTATAAAGTGATGTCTTATACTTATACGCTTAGTCAAAGAATGTTGCACATGATTTTTGGAAAATATTGATATCACTAGTATTCTCACAATAAACAATCAAAATACCACTTTCCAACCCCCCTAATCATCAAACATCTTTTTAAGCCATAACGGTTGGAGTGTAGCAACTTCCAAAGAAGAACAAATTGCATCTCATGGCTAATTGTAAACACGCTCTATTTACTATGCCAGAGATAATGTTGTTTCCCATGTAGAAACATCATCCACTAAGATTTTTTTGTCATCACAATCACCCGCCTAATTTGCATCACTATAGCCAACTAAAGAGCAATTAGTATCCTTTTGTAAAGCCCCCAGATTCGTGAAGTCAACCTCCAAAGTCTCGACATCCTAAACCCGAAGTCATCACTTAGTGAATCATAAAAACCCATCCAAGAAAAATTTCTTTTTAAAAAAAATAAAGACAACGAACTTAAATATAATAAGTTTGCATAATGGAAGATCTTACATATTGTTCATTTTAGAAAAGATAATCGGTTTGTTGTTAACAAAAAATATCGCTATCCCATTTTTGATAAAAAACCTCTCGACAAGTCTTGGGTATGACTCTCGAGGTATCATAGTAATAGAGTTTCGATAGAAATACAAATTAACATATTGTATTAATTAGGAAAGCTTAGTCTCTTTTTTTTTTTATATAAGGGGGAGTGGAAAGCGTGATTGTTCATCTGCAGCCCCGTGCCCGCAGATCATATCCCGAAGTATTTAATAAGTGTATGAGATAAAAATCTCAAATGGGCAACTCAGACACTATCTTGCGATTGTCGAGATCTACATAAAAAGTTTTTACTTTTGGCCTTCGCTTGATTTCTTTCTTATTTATAAATAAAGTAGCTTAAACCATTCGCTCATCATTAAACTTTTGAGATATTGAATTTATTTAAGCATTTATCTGGCCGATATCCCAAGGATCACCATTTTTAGTGTAAGACCTTTCATATAGATTCGGTAACATAAACAACTCATTTCACATATACGATGGATGGGATTACCTCCTATCGCTATCTCGATCCCCAACAAATACATTCAAATAAGCCGGGCGGCACTGCAAAGATATACCACGTCCGACCTATATCCCCATTTCATTTCCTTATATCCCCTCATTTATAAAACACAATCACATGCATAACTCACATTCATGAAAATAAATCACATGTTCATATTCGTTTTGATATTCAAAAATGTATTCATGAGACCATTTCAGATCTTTCGTAATACTTATTACGCTTTGTTTCAAAACCGACAACAGCCATATAACATTAACTCGGCTATACAGATAGGTCACCCACCGAAACTTTTGAGATAAACATTAACTTCTTGATAGCTTAGAACTTCAAGGTGACCACCGAGCCTCCAAATCAAGCCGCACTTTTACCAAAGACAAATTGCTCATTTAGTTTTGTTCATTCTTTTAGTTCATTAATCAGTTTTCATATCATACTTTCGGGCTTTTCGATAAAAGTAGGGTATTTGATTTTTAAAAAAACCTTACAAAGTTTAGTTTGAGTTCAACGAAGTGTCGAGACTCATTTCTTTAGTCGACAAGTTATCCTAGTGTACTTGCGGGTCCACAAACCCGGTTTTGGGTCTTTCGTATGTTCTATACTCAAGGATACAAATAAAACACTTAGTCACATAATAACAAGACAAAATATAAATCGCTCAAACAATCTAAAGCATGCTGATTCTAAGAGTTTAATCATTCATTACTTTGAGACTATCCATTAAATTAAAAGACACATTCATGCATAATTATAAAAAAATGCACTTAAAGCTTACGTAAAAATTATAAATTATAGTATGTCGATATCTTTTAATATAGAATAAAGTTTATTAAGGGTTCCTATTCATTTGAAAGTTACGAGATAAGGTATATTGGTAGCTAAAGATAATATATCACGATTTTTTTAAAACAAGGGCACTTTTAATCCAAAAAATTATAACTTTTTGTAAACATATCTAAAAAATCATGAATTTAAAATATGTTATTTATCATTAAATATTAAACAACTTACATTTAGAAACCCAAATCATTTGAGATAATGGATCGTTACTGTAATATTTATGAAAAATGGGTTTGTAACATGGTTCATCACACCGCAGCATGATTCACATAGAAAATTCATAACTTATCAAATATTAAGATAAAATCACTAAAATTTAATTAATTCAATTTAAACACAAGGGGAAATCATCAAAATTTATCAAGATTTAAAAAAATAATAAAAGACCAAATAAATCGGCTTTAAGGGCGCCGATCGCCTAATTTTTTCCTAAACGCCCAACAAAAGTGTTTCCTTGCTGCTAGCACCGCCTAGGCGCCCATCTAGGCCGCAACCTGGCCAAGGCACCACCAAAAATTCAAAAAGAAAAGAAAAAAATATCTAGTATCATTTTCAAGTGAAGAACCACTAAAGAGAAAGAAGAAAAGAGATTTTTTTTCCAAACCTTACATTCAAGTGGGGTTCACCGCCACAGAATCACACAAAGATCGCCGCCAAGATAAGAACCAAAATCGCCCCTCCTCCTATTCCTTAAAATCGCCTTCTTTTCCCCCCGATTTGCTCATCGATTCGCTTAAATTTAATGAAACCCTCAACCAATTAAATGATCTATTAACATGCACGGGCGGAATTGTTACAGCCACGGCGGATTTCTTCCTCCTATTCTCAAGAGAGAAGGGATTTGGGATTTAAATACCGAACGCTGAAGAAGAAAGGGTAGGGCTTGGGTATTTGGAAATGGGCTTTGTAACAAAAATGGGCTTTTTCACTATGGAAAAACCAAAAATATTGCCTAAATAAAAAAAATTCAAAAAAATTTTTGATAGTCTAGGCTGCACCTAGGTGCTAGGGACCAACAAACTTCCCATCAACTAACGACTTCCTTCAGCACTTTGACCACATCATAATCAAATAGTATATCTCAATATACACTAATCAAAAACATTATTATTTTTGGAAAATTTGTTAAATAAAAGGAATAGGAACATCCCCAAATATTTCTAGAATTTTATAACCATTGAGGATATAGAAGATAATTTAAATGAGTCAATACTCCCCTGGGCCATGTAGCTTCGCATATACAAATATTTCTACTTAATTTATTCTCCTTACACGTAGATCGGGACACTATCAATAAATTTTACAAATTTGTTCTACAATTCAATAGTACATCTAAGAATTTTTTTTCACATTTTTAAACATCATTAATGCATCGAAATAGGTTTTCCAAAAATGAGGCAGAGTATTTCGAAAAGTTTCATACACATTTTCAACTTTCAAAATATGGTTAAACATGCTCAAATTCATAAGATATCCCCAATACAAACTTCATACATGATTTTTACAGATTAAACAAGTTTAGGTGAGGTTTTAGAATGCCATTTTCTAAGGGTTTTCATGTTCAAACAAATTATGATCATAACATCAAGATTAAAGGTCTCATTGGTGCTCACCTCCTCAGTTTTTCTTTCGGGGATTGAGGGCCTTGATGGAAACCCTACTTAACACCTTCCTAGGGCTCAAGATGGTGGAGGAAAGACTTTGGGGTGGTGATGATCGCCAAGAAAGAGGAAAAAAAAGAAAAGTTCCTTCGTTTATCTTCAACTCTTCCATTTTCTCTCAATGTGTATTTCTTTGTGAATCAAAGTGTCATGAGAAAACTTGTAAGTGGGGGGAAGTGATATATATATAGGGAGAAGAGGGAGGGGTCGGTCAAGGTGGCAAGAGAAGAGAGTCAAGATTGATGGAAGATAGTACAATGTGTCTAATAGAAGGTATGGCCCAAATAATGCCATAATTAAATGTAAAAGACACCCACTTGATGGTTGGCCGATTTTTAGCGCATTTTGACCTTTTTTGGGGATTTTCGCAGATTGTGGGTCACAATTATGGTAACCTTTGATTCTAGACGCGATTTAGGTTCCGGTTCACAGATTTTTTCGTCTTGCTGGTCTCAAATTAATTAAATCGCACGATTAAAATCGCATGATATTTCGGTTTAAAAATAAATTCTTCTTTCATCCTTTTCAATTTCTAAATTTTTCCGATTTATGGATAAAAACTCAAAATGCTAGTAAAGCTTCCTCTTCAAATGCTCGGGCTCACACCAAAAATTATGTAACTCAGATACACATATTTAAAACAAAGATTCATTTTGAAAATTTAAAAGTAAAGCAATAAATCCTAAATCGTTTAGGTTCTACATCCCATTAATTTCCTTTAAAAGAAATTTCGTCTCTAAATTTACTTACTTATCTTGAAGGCGCTATCAAATTAGCCCATCTGCCTTCTTTCCCAAGCCGGGTTCTTCCTTTCCGCGGTTCCGCCCATCACATTTTAATTCTAAAGGACTTCCCGATTCTTTAGATTTGATTTTTCTTTCCAAAAGTCACATGTACTTCTTCAGATGGAGGTTGCTACTTAGGCTTAGATCCTTGAAATCGACATTATGATCCGGTCACTCCAAGTACTTCCTAAGTGTAGATTGAATGCGGAACACATTGTGTACTTGAGATAATTCCGGGCGAATGTGCTATTCTAAGAGGGCTGACGCCAGAGAATCTGCTCCAAAAAATGTCGAAAAGTCCTAGTGAAGCTTGGTTCTAGCCATACCTCTTTCCAAATGAACTAGTCCTTTCATATGGTGCAACCTTAGGATTACTTTATCACCGACCAAAGTGTAGATCCTTTCTCCATGTGGTTTTATACGATTCCTTCACGATCTTGAAATCGCCTTTATTCTTTTTTCCCCATTCGTGAAAATGGTTTCCACCCATTTCTCCACGTTGGTCCTAAGATTTTTTCGACCATCTTCCCCAATAGTTGATGCGACCAAGACTTTTTCCCATAAAGTGGTTCAAACGGTGCCATTTGTATTGAAATGATAACTCATTAAGTTGGGGCAAATTCTACCAGAGGGAGATTAGCTTCCCAACTTCCTTCAAAATCAGTGTGTATGAAGCCTCAAATATATCCTCCAAAGTTTGTATGGTCCTTTTCTATCAATTGATCTGCCTAAGGATGGTATGTTGTGTAATCAAGTTTAGTCTAGTTCCCAAAGTCATTGCAGTTTCTCCAAGTTTGAGGTGAACCGGGGTCTTATCCGACACTTATCAAACCGGTACACCATGTAGTCTAACCACTTCATCTACGATAATTGTGCAAGCTTATCCATTAAATAAGTCATACTTGGATGGGAATGAAATGAGCTTACTTAGTGAGCCTATCCACCACAACCCGTGATAACATTGTGATTTCTAATCGCCTTAGGAAAAACCCGTGATTTAAATCCATAGCAATGTTTTCCCATTTCCATTCTCGGTATTTCCAAATGTCTTCAAGAATCCCGATAGTCACAGGTCCGCCTTTAACTTGTTGAAAGTTAAAATTTCCTTACTTAAATGAGCTATTAAACTTTTCATTCCTCTCCACCAAAAGTTTTCTAGTTCCCTGCATATTTTTTTTTCTCTAGGATGCACAAAGGTACGCATGACAAGGGCTCTTTCATATCTCATTCATCAATTGTTCTTGTCTTCGCACACAAATTCTATTTCAACATCGGTTCCATCAGACTCACAACAAAAACCTTGAATGGTTCCTTTTCATTCGATCCTTCATTTTCAATGGATTCCTTGATTCTTTCTTCATCCTCGGTCTCACCGGTGAGTGCAAACATTTCAAGATTCGCACAACAAAGGGTTGGGGAACCCAATTTCATTTGGGAAAATTCTCCGAGTAGTTGGTTGTTCACTTACGCATTAAGCGCTTAAACGTCAGATTCCCCTTCCTCGCTTCCCCACGAATCATTTGCTTTCCTGTGGTGATAAATGGATAGTGCAATCATAATTTTCACTAGTTCGAGCCACCTTTTCAGTCGATGTTCAATTCTTTTGGTGAAAGAAGTATTACGACTTTTGATCCGTGTATATTTCGCGACTTACCACCATACAAGTAGTGTCTCCATATTTTCAAAGGCATGAACTACTTGATGCTAACTCCAAGTCATGCGAGGGATAATTCTTTTCATGTGTCTTTAGTTGCTCGACGCTGCATTAATGACCTTTCCGTCCCCGCAGATAAGGACATATCCTAATAATTGTATATGATGTATAGGTATTAAAAAATCCTTTCAATTCGTCAGAATAGTTAGTAATCGGCAAAGAGGTTAATCTTTTTTTCAACTCTTAAAAACTTTCTCATAGGTGGATGTCCACAAACTTTTTCATTTTTCGTTAATTGAGTTAGTGACTTGAAGAAATGCTAAGAAATTCGATAAATTCTCCCAGAGTATTCTCGGCCAAACCCAGGAAATTCGACATCGTCGGGGTCTTCCACCACTATGGCCTCCAACTTTGGCAGGATCCATTTCATTCCTTTTTCGGCGAGATTACGTGACCAAGAAACATGACTCGTCAATCCAAAATTTGCATTCGCTAAACTCGGGCGATAATTTCACGCCCTCGTTGTCTCCAAAGCATACCCCAGGTGTTCTTCGTGGTTCTTTCGGGTCCTTTCAGTACACCAATATGTCATCGATGAATACAATGACTTAACCGGGTCCAAGTAACGCGAAACACACTGCTCATCAAGTCCATGAAATTTTATGTATTTGTCACCCGAATAAGATCACTATGAACTCATAGTGTCCATACCGTGTTCTCGAAAACCGCTTTTCGAATATCGCTCTTCACTTTCAATTGGTGATAGCCTCGACCAGATCGATTTTCGCACCGCCGATGTTTCAGCTTGGTCGATTAAGTCCTCGATCCTGGGAGAGGATATTTGTTCTTGATGGTTAGTTGGTTTAACCCCGTAATCAATGCACATTCCGAAAGTGATACGTCTTTTCTTCTTCACAAAGAGTACAAGGCCTCCCAAGGTGACACGCTGGATGGTGGTAATTTTTCCATCATTTCAGAGTTGCTTTTAACTCATGCACCTTGGGCGATTCTCAGACGGGTGCTTTTTGACACAAAAGCACCAGGTGTCAGTCGATTGTGAATTCCACTTTGATCCGGGGTAATCCGGTCAGTTCTTCGAAATACATCGCACTACCTATTTACGATTCGCACTGGCCGGTGTTTTTTATATCCTTAGTCATTGGTGAGACATTGACCAAGTATCCCCGATAATTTCTCCTCATATTAGCTTGGTACTTTATCGCAGAGATTACCTCATTCCTATGCTTAGGGCTTGTGGTTTAGGATTACCTCATTCCGGTTCTTATTTCGCTCCATCAAAGGTGAAATGTTGGTCGCTCATCGTTTTAAACCCATTCCTCTCTAACATCTTAAAGAACCTTGTTCCTCCCAACCAATCTATCCCTAATATTATATCAAAATCTTTCATTCTAGAATACGAAGATCTAGCTTTACTATAGTCCACTTAACTCTATTCCTACACCTTTTTTTGTTCCCGAACGCTTATCGTGTCTCCGCATGTGACACTTACATTCAAAGTTTCTCCTTTAACACCTTTTTAAATTGAGATTTTTCTTAAACCTTTCGCATGAAAATGAGTGTGACGCTTAGTATCAAATAACACATGAAAGGTGTAAACCATCAGCACTAGTAACGCATCGCATCATGCTCATTGAGGGTGTCGGCCCTCTGAAATGCGCACTCCTTTCACGGTATATCACCGGCCATGTCCTCTATCCCTCGAGTGGAAAAGTGTCCTCCCCTACGGGTCCGGTGCAAGCAGAAGTTACCACTGTGGCCTTGTGAGACTTAAAATTACGTAACGGTTACGGCGCACTGTTGCTTTCTTCCGCACCCAGTCCATTTGTTGTAGTCTCAAACATCGCGCGCCTCCCTCAAACATGGTCCCACATGCCACCTTCTTGCTGTAGAGCAAGGTGGTGGGAACTCATCCCCCGCTGAAAGGATTTAGTCGCTTTCCCTCCGAGGTCAGTTCCTTTTGAAAATAGGATCATGTTCTATTGCAGTAGGGTAGTTTTCCTAACTCCACCCAGTCCATGGACATGATTAGTGCAAGGTCGAACACTTCACCGTAGCCGAGCTTCAATCCAGCCCACGACACTTTGCACTTCCTACTTAAAGCCTCTCAAACCTTTCCTTTCGGCTTCATTCTCACCGGGGATGTGGAGCATAACGGGAGAACTTATTGAAATTGTTTTTTCGTATCAAAGTGATTTTAGAGAGTCCTCTGTTGAGGTCTATGAATTAACTCTTCATGTTCCAAGAGTCTGTGAAACGACCTCAAGCATGCACTCTTCTAAAAAGCCAGGGTTCGTTTCAGGCTTCCCACCATCGATATACATCTTCACCTAATTAGAATTAAAGACGACACCTTGTGCTTTGTTACCGCCATGCGTAGAAAATTCATTCTATCTCAGAACTTCTTCGTCACCACATAGTCCCTCGCTCCCTTCAATGCGCCAGGTCGTTGAACCGCTAACAAGAGCTTTATGCAGGATGATGAAGGAAAAATGAGAAGGTAAAGAAATTTCGTTAATGAAGGTCTCCAGGGAATTAAAGTAACCTTTATGCTATTTTCAAGAATTACGACCCTTACGTAACCTCTTTACGCTTCTCATGAACAATGCTCTTTTGGTGGCATCCTAAGAGAAGGTTTAAAAGTAAAAAAAAATATTACTCATATATGTCTGATAAAATTTGAAAATAAGAGAATCCAACGCTTAACAAAGACGATACTAAGTCAATGATGCATGGGAGCACTTCAAAATTCGAACATACAATGCGGATCAAGAACACGGTTGTCAGCTACGCATTTATGCACGCTAGAGAAACAATAATACATGTCGTAAACATTAAGATAAATATAACTAATAGAATAGAATATCCCACAAAGACGTAGAGACTAAATATATACATAAATAATTGAAATGAGAAGGATAAGTTCTCAAAGCTAAACGAGAGAAACGGGTCTCAAATCTAAAAATTAAAGGATGCGAGACCCAAAATATATCAAAGATAACATTAAAATAGTCAAAATATATTATGTCAAACTACCACGAGGCAAGCCGCCACAAAAGTCCGTTAAGGTTCAGCAAAAGGAGGGTGGTTCAATTAAGTTGATCACTTAAAGTTTCTAAGTTTTAGAAAATACATCGTGGTCAATCGTTACAAACTGTGAAACTATCCTCAAAACTATGTACACACTGACATCAGCCAGTCCAATCACCGCTGGGAAGGGCATGCATCAAGGTGGCTTGGTCCACCCCTCACATCAGGCCCCTGTGCTGGGCTGAATAAAGCTCTGATCAATGTCCTCCATCTGCATTTCATTTTATCTAGGTCCATGTACCGAATTATCCCACCTCGATGATCCGACTCACTGGTGCACCTAGGTAACCTACCTTCCTGATGTCTACACCCCATGGTGGGTCCTGCTATCTCACTCCAGAATGCTGGGGTGCCAGCCTCCAATGTTAGATGACCTCTCGAGCGAGCTTCAGACTTCCTCGGATCCCTTCTAGGCTCTCTCTTTCGATCCCTAAGACCAAGAGTCTATGCTCGCCAGCTACTGGCCGGGTCCATTTCATTTAGCTAGATCAGTTATGTTTTATGAAGATCATGACCTATCCTAATACGAGAATGCTCGATGGCTCGGTAGCAAGAGATCGATAATACCAATAAATCATCAATAAATTTATCGACCGATATAGTCTGCACTGGAATCATTCCCATAGCGAAGTCAAATACCACGACTGCATCAACCATTGCGGTTGATCAGCATCCCGTAGGGCTTAATCGCTGTGTCTCGCCACTAATCTCTAAGCTCGCGGACAAATTTCGGCCCCCTCTTTATGGTAGCCAAATAAATCATATATAAGGGCTCATCCTGAACTGGCCATGCTACAAACGAGTAACCGCCATGTCTAAACACCTATAGTCCTAAATCAACTGCAGTACACCGGCACAAAAAACCAAAAAGAAAATAGTGTAATAGATATGTAATATAAGGTGTTCGGGCCGCAAGAAATACGTCATTAATATTAAGTAATCAAATAATTTACACGCAAGCAACAGAGTGGAATTCAAGCATACTTATTCCTTAAGTTTTCGTGTTCTATTTGTGCGTTTTATTATGCAACTCAATTCAAGACTTATTCTCATAATCTTCGTGTTCTTATTTGTTGTAAGGGTTTTAAGCGCAAATCCCTTTATAAGACATTACATACCTTGAGGCTCTTTTCAGTTTGTTTCAATAGAGACAACCCTTCCAATTAGTAAATTTATTAGCTTTAGTGAATTTTTGAAAATGGAAAGGAAAATAAATTATTTGGTCCAAGTTTTGAACTTAGGCTCGATACCAATTGCATTTGCACTCGGTATTCGTAAAGTCAATTCTAGGTCTCGAATGCTTAAACCCGAGTCATCACTTTATGAATCATAAAAAAAAGAACTGCAAAATTTTTTAAAAAAAAAAGACAAATCTAATCTTAAATATAATAAGTTTGGTAAAGGAAGATCTACATATTGTTCATTTATAGAAAAGATAATCGTTTGTTACATCGAACAAAAAATATTATCCCATTTTTGAATAAAAACTCGACAAGTCTGGGCAATTTAATTTATAGGTATCATATATAATGGAGTTACTTACAGAAATACAAATTAACATATTGTCTTCATTAGAAAGCAAGTCTTTTTTTTTTATTTATATATGAGTGGAAAGTGAATTGTCTAACGTATTCCTTTTACTCGTGATCACATCCCGGAAGTGTTTAATATGTGAGATAAAAAATCTCCAAAGGCAACCCGTAGACTACTATACAAATTGTCGAGATCCTAATAGTAAAATCTTTTACTTTTTGTCCTTTCGCTTGATTTCGCTTCTTATTCATAAATAGAAGTTAAACCATTTGCCTAATATTAAACAGATATTGAATTTATTTAAGCATTTATTTGTCGATGTCCCAAAGGATCATCATTTTTTGTGGTAAGACCTTTCATAGAGATTCAAAACATAAACAACTCATTTTACATATACGGATGGGACTAGACATACCTATCGATCCCCATCCCCAACACATTCAAATAAGTTGCCACACTGCAAAGATATACCACGTCCCACCCCATTTAAATTCCCCATATCCCCTCATCCGCTTCCTTATATCCTCAACCATTTTATATCTCCTCATTTGCTTTTATATCCCCTAATTTGCTTCCTTGTTGAAAGTGTGCTTTTCAAAGTTGTGTTTAGTAAACGAGTAGTTATAATGACGTCAGGACACTCAAAAGTGAATATTCAAAAGACGTAATCAACTAATACTCGTAAAACACAACATTAAATTGTAATAAGACTTTACACAATCTATATCAAGATAGATTGTGAAGCCCTGTGGTCAAAATCACTATTTATCAAAATGTCAATACAAAAGAGGTTCACAAATCTAATTCTCTTGAATCAAGACAAGCATAAGATCTAAAGGCTTATGGAATTCATACAATCGCCAAAGGTGATCTATACTAAGAACAAATCTAAGACCAACCTCGAGTTATTGTAAACCCTACAATTACACTCCCTAATGGTAAACAAAACCCACAACAACGACTTATTTACCTCCGATGCACTCACGCACTTGCCAGCTTGATGCTCTGCTGTCGTCGATTCATCACAATGACACGATATATAGTAATAAATGCAAATTGATGTGGAATATCAAGGTCTTCTATTTATAGACTTCGTATGCCTTACTGTAGCCTCCTTGAAGGATCTAGAAACTCTTCAATCCACTCTTCCATGATCTTTTGTAACACTTAGTGGCTTTGATCTCCGTGTATTTTGATCTAGTCCATTCCTACCGTTTCGCTTGTGAACCTTTCCGGAATCTTGCAGAACAACCCCAGATCACAACCCGCAACAACAACATCAAAGATAACATTGAACATATGTTGTTAGTGGTTAAGAAGAAAGAATGAATACTAATGTTGTAACCAATTCAGAATATCTGGCAACATAAAAAATCTCCCTCATTCGATATTTCGCTACAAATACACTTGAAATAACAACTACATCAAATACCATCGTGGCATTATAGAACTCATAATCATATCATCTGCAATACTAAGTGTCAAAGCATTTTGTAGCTATCAAGAATCGAATCATCATCAAACAATTTCATTTGTTTTAAAATCACCACAAAATCCGTCGAGTATGCTGTAAAATATATTAGAGCATATATGTGTATTACATCAAACTCATCAGAGCAAGATGTAAGAACATATTAGGGAATGTATGAAATGGCGTAATGTACCAACTTATATCTCGCATAAAGTAGAAATATATTATTTGAACATATTTCCACCAATCATCAAGTATAATAATATCAAATCAATGAAAAGATAAGATTTATTGTGGATATAAGACATCTTAACTCTAAAACATCGGATTTAATTTATATTAATCTATCAATATTCAAAAACAACAAACAGAGTTTGTAGTGTCAAATCAGAAAATAAAGATTAAATTAATACGTAAGGATAAACAAAAGAGGAGTGTAGGTGATGAAACTGGATATACCACTGGCAGATCAACAAGGTCTCAGATATGCTCCCTCACTAGTTCACAGCCTCTATCAGCGATTCAAAACAAACTCCCCAACAACCATCATTGAGATCAAGATTTCATTCAGTGATATCATCAATGTCACTTTCTTCATCATTACTCTTGGCTGCTAAAATTGTTCAAACCTGCATAACCGGAGGATTATTCATCTCTTCATGCACATCACCCGAACAACCTCGTGGACATCTTCGAAGAGAACTTTAAAGAATCAAGAGCATCGTGTTACCTCCCTCCAAAGGAAAGAAAGAACTCTCCAAAACTCATTATAACATTAGCTCAACATCCGGGATCTTGTACCAACGTCAAGTAAGAACTCTGGTGAATGGTAAAATGGGACGAATCAAGAATTTCTAAGTCAAAGACGACTCATTGTATGATTCAAAAACACTATGATTTCAAGCAGTGTTCAATAAACTCGTGCTCAAATACCATCTCCCTGTACAGTCACATATGTCAAGAATTTTTTCTTTCAACAAGATCTTTGAAATTTGTTTTGGAACCATTCAAATTTAATTTTCACAGGTTCCTAGCAATGTCCTAAACTCATTCCAACAGAGTTAAAGATCATACATGATACGGTAAAACACTTTTCAAATTTAATTTGCCACATTTATCAAAAGATTATCAAAGATTGTCCTCCCCATTAAAATTGTTCATGGTCATCTGACATCGAATAGCCGGAGCTTCAAGATCCCAAAGCTGGTAGGGCAACCAATTGTACACAACAATGTTAAGAAGAATCAAACAAAGAAGACTTGGAATACAACAATTTTCGTTTGTCTATCCTCTAAAACCACCAAGAATAGCAAGCCATAATCTCATTCAAAGTAGGAACAACATCTTTCCTCAAATATCGTGGGGTTCTCAAAATGCATTTATCGACTGTGGATTAAAGTTTCTGTGTATTTTGTCCTCTTAAACCTCATACGCCTATAATTTCCTGTAATTCCCTTCTACTACCTTTTCCTAAATTGGTAGAAAATTCATATATATACCCAAGTTTCAAAAGAAAGGTGAAGCAAACTGCATACAACATGCAGATATCTTTGCTCTCAAAGAACTGAACCGCATTTTCCAACAAATTCATAGTCCTTGTATTCTCCTTTCTACAACAAAAGTCTCCTTCATAACAAATAAATTTAGTAATAGTAACACTGCGGATGATGATCATCACTAACATCATCATCAAATTGTAAGATGCCACCCGAATCCATTGAGTCTTATTCATCGCATAATCACAACCCGAAAAACCCATTTAAAATCAAAACTCACTTGACATTACTTAAATTTTTTTTTTTCGAACGCAATATTCCAATTTCACAAAGTATACATACAATAATATGAAAATGAAGAATACACATATTTTTATAGTGGTTCGTGACTAACTTGTCCCATAATCACTCTTCTTCCTTCATGGGGCAAATTGTCTCAACTAGCTGATATTATGGTTTCACTAATCTTATCATCTCCCCCTCAAGGATTATGACGTTGTCGAGTTTCACTCACTCGGACTTATCTCTCTACAGACGGCTCCACCCTCCCTTACGGGATTGCTTCTAACTAATTTCACTTAACCACTAATTTTTCTCTAAAGAAAGGGTATGGTTTGGTGTTATTTCCAACTAGTGAGATTTTCTCACATTGTTTTATCCTTTGTTTAAGGTCAAAATCTCTCTATTTTGATGTATTACACAGCCAATGAAGAATACTTTTGGACAAATGCATATAATGTCGTGTTTTTGAACGGAGATGCTTGAATATCGGTCAATCTTCACTTCTAGGCAAGATCCTCCATTATCTTCTTTCTTTGAAGAGCAGGAAGTAGATGATAGTGGTGGATTTAAATATTACCGCTGAAAGTAATATTATTCAACCATACCACAATCTCCAAATTTTCTTTGTCCTTTGCACTTTTCCTTAAATTTTATGCCACATCAATACGTGGTGTTGTCATCTTCCCATTGGCCGCTTTTTGTGTGTCAACTGATCCATTTCAGCCTTCGTCTGACATCGCTCACCTCTTCCGATTTCGGGTCAGCTCGATTGCAGATACGCAGATTGTCACAGAATTGGTCTGTGAGAAATCAAGGTTCCGCAGATTATCTCCTCGACCGATCAAGAGAGTAGATCGATCAAAGATAACATTAGTTCAAGAGCATTGTCAATCAGATCCGTCAAAGAAGATCAGTCACTTGATTCCGTCACCAGATTCGTCAAAGAAGATCGTGCGTCAAACAGATCTCGGCCGCCAGAGATCGTGATTTTGATATGGTCACCAAGATTCCGGGTCAAGAAGATCAGTCACCAGATTCAGATTTCTTCTTCAAAATTCACATGTTTCTTCTGTTCAACTCATCACCACTCGAACTCATCCTACCATTCCGATCTCGACCACTTCATTCCGATCTCTCGATCATCTTTTGTCCGATTTCATGAGTTCCCGGCTAACTTGTTCTCTCGCTCCCTCAACTTGTTATCCTCGTAGATTAACTTAAATAACACAAGTTGATAATTTTTGGCATAATTCATCAAACCAAATATCCCAACAATCGAGTCATCCGCTTCTCCCGGACGGTGCAAAAGACCTTGCTCAACATCTTCATCAACACTGGTCAACAATGTGTTCATGCCCTCTTTGTTCTCAACTCGCTGTAGCCTTTAGTAGCTTCAGATAATTTCTTTTTTGAATTTTTGTTCTTTTCTTTCATTCCTCGCAAGTAGCTCGCCAATAAATAACTTCATCGTAACTTTCTCGAATCGCCGATGGACATCAAGAATTCTATCATCATCACCATCATCATCGCGATCACCGCAGTTCGGGATGCTCAATTTGTTCATCGTTGTCCCATTTCACTCTTCTCATCAACACTCTTCAACAAGAGTGCTCAACTCTCGCCAGACTTTTCACCTCCTCACCCTTTTCCAACTCTCTTCGATTCAAGAATCACAATAACCCTCATACTTTTAGGCTTGACACAACTTCCAGAAATCTACCCTCTTGTCTCAAAAAGAGTAGTCCACCTTGGGCTTGTAGCGGTTAGACCTTCTTCTTGGTTTCACAGTATTTCTCTCTTGTGCTTCTTGGAGAAGTACCACAGCATCAATGCTACCTTACCTTTCCTTAATGGCCCCATGGAAGCATCTTCCATCTCAACATCACTTTTGAGCATTGGGTTGCGCAGACTGACATTTTCAAATAAATGGGTGCTCTGGATTTTTTGGCCCCCAAATAAACAAGTCATCTAGAAAACATCACGGAAAGTGAGAAGCCTTGATGACGAAACATTCGAGAATGGTGTATCGTTCACATGAAACTCTCCAAACACGATCGCCGAGAGTGTCGTGAGCATTGTGTTTAAATGATCGCCTGCCACATTCGGGGATGATGTCTGCTCGTGGAATGAAACGTAAATCGCTCCTGTGGGTTCCAAATCGGATTCCTGAGTGTCAAGTTTTACGTATCTGCAGAGTATTTGTGGATCGATCGCCTTAAAATTATTAACAATGGACATGTTTCAGCTGAAGAAGAACTCTTCAAGAAAATGGCTAGGTACGTTGCAAGCTAAACATCTTTCTAAAAAGGTTTTGATCAAGATTAAACACTGTTGCATATTAACAGAAAGGTTGCATATGGCCACAAATTTTAAATAAATTTTATGGATTCTGAATAAACAAGAAACCAGGACAAGCAAAGATTAAAGCTTCGCCTGCACTCTTAGAAAGACTTATAGAGGTTAAGATAACTCTATACTTCTTGTGTAGTTCTATTCTTTCTTCACGACCTCCATTTTGTTGATAGAAGTTTTAAAAAGAAAACCTTGTAAAAATACCTTTCTTTTTTAACAAAAATTAGTAAACAAACTGCTTTCAAATTCTTCCACGACGACCTTTATCCTGACTGCCTTTTAAATACAAAATGCTTTTAAACCTTTAAAGAATTTGAACTGAAAAGGTATCCGATTTTTTTCTTTAGAATAATAAATCAAGTATATCTAGAAAAATCATCTACAAGAACATATGAATACCTCTTTCCACCTAAACTTAGCCCCATAGTACCCATTAGATCCATGGGCTTAATCAACTCACAACATCCTGCTTGTTGTACATGCCGGTACATTTGACGATTGTCCTACTTGCTTACCTTTTCCGTAATGATCCATCGATTTTCATTTTCAAAGTTAAGACTTAAACCAACAAAGAACACTTGTTCATGCAGTTTTTTGAATGCTTCCTAATTAGTATGACCAAGCCTTTATTACAAAATAATATCACCGCTTTTGAAGATTTTACAAGCATGATTCAACCAATCACATGAATTATCGCAGATCTTTGCCGCTCATTAAGAAATCATCATTTTTATCAAACACATAACATGAATTCTTGTCAAACTTACATGTAAATCATCATCACATGACTCCATCATTACTTAATCAATCTGGGATTAGGCAAGTAAACCTTACATGTAACACATTTGGTCAGCCTCAAAGTTCGTGAACATTCAATATTCTTTTTTCCAACAACTTTACCTTTCGAATCACCACCATATGTAACTTTACCCATCGTTATGAAGAAGTTAGACAGAAGAAGTTAATTTGACTAGCCATGTGTCTAGAACAACCACTATCAAATTACCAAGATCAAGAAAACATGCTTTCAATGATGTATACAAAACATTATAATTTATTACGTTCTTATTAATCAACTTTTAGTGTTGTTAACCTCGCTTATGGTGTTCAATTTATCAAGTAAAAATAACACTTCGCAATTTTTAAGTCTCTTCTTAACATAGAACAATATGGACTTAATACGACCTACTTCCGCAAAGACAATAAAAATAGATACTCTTTTTAAACAAACCATCGATTTCTTTGTTTACCTTCAAAGATTTAGCAAAAGTTCCAAATTTTGGCAAGTTAAATGGTGTTCCAGGATAAAGGAGTATTCTTTAAGTTTTCACAAACCAAGTCCTAACATTATCGATCTACTCAATCATTAATGCTCTATCTAATTTAAAG
Organism: Stenogyne calaminthoides; assembly: GCA_037126765.1. Taxonomy (NCBI): domain Eukaryota; kingdom Viridiplantae; phylum Streptophyta; class Magnoliopsida; order Lamiales; family Lamiaceae; genus Stenogyne; species Stenogyne calaminthoides. The sequence continues at coordinate 14,720,640 of JBBCBC010000024.1, read as the reverse complement.
TAAAACTTTTAAAACTAAGAGTAAATAAGACTTCTTGGTTTCATCTTTCCAAAAGAAATTTTCATCTTTTCAGTTGTTAACTGCCTTCAAATTTTTTCTTTCAAATCAATTTCTAAAGATAAGGAACTCAAATTCTGCTTGAGTTTCAAATCAGCTTTAAACTTCGTATATTCAAGAGTCACAATCAATGACGTAATGTTTGATTTAAAATAGTTGCGAATAAAAATGCTTAATCTTCGTAGTTATATTAATCGATGTTGTTTCAGATGTTGTACACGATTCAATCTCCTTCTGCACTAATAATTCCAGATCATCATCAAATATATCATCATAAACTATTCTATCGCATATAGCACTTAGCCTTCCACATTTACCAAAAAAATCAGCCTATATCATCGAATCATCACTATAAGATTAAAGTTCATTTTCCTAAGTACAAGATTAGCACATTCACAAGATAATGACCATATTCGTAACATGTATCATATTTAACCTTTTTTCCTGCATCAGGATCATATTTGAACTTGTTATATCCTTATTGAATTGTTCAGGTTGATTCAAACCAACACCGACCAGAACAAGCTTTTATCGCAGGAGAAGAGTTTTGCTAAACTTATCCTTTGATTGAAATTCCACTCATTCGTCTTCTCTCGAATCCTTCTTTTAGGAAAGATTTGAATAGCTTAGTGATAAGAGCAAATTGTTCGTAAACATTTTCATCACATAAAATCTAAAACATCATCATTAATCAACTTCTTACCACATAAGGACGTCACATCATTAGCAATTCACTTACCCATTCATCAGATAAATTTAAATGTTCTCATCATCTTTCATCTTCAAGTTTTCAAACTTGAATTCCCAACATTCTAGTCTAATTTTCAAACACTTTCTCGATCCTTCAATGTTCCCTAATATATCCCATGAATTTTAAAAACATAATTAGATATCGCTTTAAACATAAGCATCATGAGCAATAAAAAATCGTGATTATGGCTTTAATTGAAATCGGGCCGATGTGCATTCATCATCGACCAATCAATCTCCATTTTGATTCTGTGAATCACCATCATTATCACCAACCGCCTTTGTTGGATTCCAACCAAATAACACACTACTTGCTGCTCTCATCTATGTAATTTAATATACAAGCTTATTTTAGGTTTCTAGAGGGCAATTTGATCTATCCAAAATCGAGGTTTTAGCATGAACAAGGGATAATCCATTACAAAAACACACTTAAACACATGACCTTTTTTAACTTAGTGTATCGTTTATGGCTCGCACCCACCGAAAGTGTGTACAAAGATATTTTCGCTGCATCAAGGTTGAAAATGTTAGAAACATATAAACAAATACATGACAAATGAAAGATAAAAACGCATGCAAAGGATTTAAAATTGTGTATAGTCTACAATCGTAATTATATTTAACCTCATGGTTAAAAACATCACTATAACAAGTAGTGAGATAATAATGACCCCATAAGATCTCTAAAAGGTGTAGTGAAAACTACACACAAAAAATCAAT